>JAEQBA010002729.1:18916-41774 GCA_019434445.1 Phalangium opilio
CGGCAAGATGCACCTGGTAAATATAACATAAGCCTGGCTTTTTAAGGTTTTTTTCAAACGCTCGAACCCTTTTTCATGGAATTTTCCGCAAATTTTGCGGACTTTTTTTTTTTTACTGTTCCGTAAAATTTTTGGCAGTGAAACCACGCTTTAAAAGCCCTTTCCAATGAAACTAACGGAATCGTGGCAGTTTTGCTCGAGCATGGCCAACTTAGATTACCGGTGGTAGAAGGCCTGCCAGCTTTAAAAAACGACTAGCAAAATCGTCCCTAGTTCCGACTTTCGCCGTTAGGTGCGCTACCAACCCAGTTTTCCTCATAATGCTCTAAAACCGAGTCCACTTCCGAATTTTTTTCCAATAGAAAAAGCATTATGAGGAAAACTGGGTTGGTAGCGCACCTAACGGCGAAAGTCAGAACTAGGGACGATTTTGCTAGTCGTTTTTTAACATGGGGCTCGAGTAAAGCTGGCAGGCCTTCTACCACCGTAATCTAAGTTGGCCATGGCTCGAGTCGAACAATTCTGCGCACGCACTAGAATTTTGAATGGAACATACCGAATAATTAGGCCTTATAGAATACTCGTCGAATACTTAATAATACTAATAATTAAGCCTATTATTCGCGAATAATTAAGCCTATTATTCGCGAATAATTAAGCCTATTATTCGCGAATAATTAAGCCTATTATTCGCGAATACTTAAGCCCATTATTCGCGAATACTTAAGCCTAATATTCGCGAATACGCAAGCCTATTATTCGCGAATACGCAAGCCTATTATTCGCGAATACTCAAGCCTATTATTCGCGAATACTTAAGCCTATTATTCGCGAATACTCGGGCCTATTATTCGCGAATACTTAAGCCTATTATTCGCGAATACTTAAGCCTATTATTCGCGAATACTCGGGCCTAATATTGGCGAATTCTCGAATATCAAGGCCTACTATTCGCCGATTGACGTTGAACCCCCTTACGAAAATAAATCGGTCTAAACATGGTCTATTCTTGCACTTTAAACGCTAAAAGAAGTCTTATTTTGTTCTTGATTCGTCTAAGTTAAAATAGGGATGATCGAAGGTTTATTTTAGGCTATTATAAGACCAATATTTAGCTTTAGTTTTAAGATGGTCTAACTTAAGATCCATTTTAGGCTTATGATACGTCTTTGCACGGTCTTAGCCAAGAGCAATTCTGGATTCCC
Organism: Phalangium opilio; assembly: GCA_019434445.1. Classification (NCBI taxonomy): domain Eukaryota; kingdom Metazoa; phylum Arthropoda; class Arachnida; order Opiliones; family Phalangiidae; genus Phalangium; species Phalangium opilio. The sequence continues at coordinate 20,122 of JAEQBA010002729.1, forward strand.
TAAATTACAGACCAACATAAAGGTCCTACTTTTCCTTTTTCCAAGAGGTTCTTTAGTCCAGTCTAACATTAAGATGCTTAAGACGTCTTAAAGACGCCTATGTTCAGAGTTAAAGATGATATCTAAAATCGGTTGCCCTTGTAGACCCACTTATGGGTCTTAATTCTTCCTCTTTCCAAGATGTTCTTCGGTCCGGTCTAACATTAAGATGTTTAGACGTTTTAAAGACGCCTATGTTCAGTGTTAAAGATGACATCTAAAATCGGTTGCCCTTGTAGACCCACTTAGAGGTCTTATTTCTTCCTCTTTTCAAGATGTTCTTCAGTCCGGTCTAACATTAAGATGTTTAGACGTTTTAAAGACGCCTATGTTGAGTGTTAAAGATGACATCTAAAATCGGTTGCCCTTGTAGACCCACTTATGGGTCTTAATTCTTCCTCTTTCCAAGATGTTCTTCGGTCCGGTCTAGCATTAAGATGTTTAGACGTTTTAAAGACGCCTATGTTCAGTGTTAAAGATGACATCTAAAATCGGTTGCCCTTATAGACCAACTTAGAGGTCTTCATTCTTCGTCTTTCCAAGATGTTCTTCGGTCCGGTCTAACATTAAAATGTTTAGACGTCTTAAAGACTCCTATGTTCAGTGTTAAAGATGACATCTAAAATCGGTTGCCCTTGTAGACCCACTTATGGGTCTTAATTCTTCCTCTTTCCAAGATGTTCTTCGGTCCGGTCTAACATTAAGATGTTTAGACGTTTTAAAGACGCCTATGTTCAGTGTTAAAGATGACATCTAAAATCGGTTGCCCTTGTAGACCCACTTAGAGGTCTTATTTCTTCCTCTTTTCAAGATGTTCTTCAGTCCGGTCTAACATTAAGATGTTTAGACGTTTTAAAGACGCCTATGTTGAGTGTTAAAGATGACATCTAAAATCGGTTGCCCTTGTAGACCCACTTATGGGTCTTAATTCTTCCTCTTTCCAAGATGTTCTTCGGTCCGGTCTAACATTAAGATGTTTAGACGTTTTAAAGACGCCTATGTTCAGTGTTAAAGATGACATCTAAAATCGGTTGCCCTTGTAGACCCACTTAGAGGTCTTATTTCTTCCTCTTTTCAAGATGTTCTTCAGTCCGGTCTAACATTAAGATGTTTAGACGTTTTAAAGACGCCTATGTTGAGTGTTAAAGATGACATCTAAAATCGGTTGCCCTTGTAGACCCACTTATGGGTCTTAATTCTTCCTCTTTCCAAGATGTTCTTCGGTCCGGTCTAGCATTAAGATGTTTAGACGTTTTAAAGACGCCTATGTTCAGTGTTAAAGATGACATCTAAAATCGGTTGCCCTTATAGACCAACTTAGAGGTCTTCATTCTTCGTCTTTCCAAGATGTTCTTCGGTCCGGTCTAACATTAAAATGTTTAGACGTCTTAAAGACTCCTATGTTCAGTGTTAAAGATGACATCTAAAATCGGTTGCCCTTGTAGACCCACTTATGGGTCTTAATTCTTCCTCTTTCCAAGATGTTCTTCGGTCCGGTCTAACATTAAGATGTTTAGACGTTTTAAAGACGCCTATGTTCAGTGTTAAAGATGACATCTAAAATCGGTTGCCCTTATAGACCAACTTAGAGGTCTTCATTCTTCGTCTTTCCAAGATGTTCTTCGGTCCGGTCTAACATTAAGATGTTTAGACGTCTTAAAGACTCCTATGTTCAGTGTTAAAGATGACATCTAAAATCGGTTGCCCTTGTAGACCCACTTATGGGTCTTAATTCTTCCTCTTTCCAAGATGTTCTTCGGTCCGGTCTAACATTAAGATGTTTAGACGTTTTAAAGACGCCTATGTTCAGTGTTAAAGATGACATCTAAAATCGGTTGCCCTTATAGACCAACTTAGAGATCTTCATTCTTCCTCTTTCCAAGAGGTTCTTCAGTCCGGTCTAACATTAAGATGTTTAGACGTCTTAAAGTCGCCTATGTTCAGGATTAAAGATGACATCTTAAAACGGTTGCCCTTGTAGACCAACATAGAGGTCCTACTTTTTCCTCTTTCGAAGAGGTTCTTCAGTCCGGTCTAAGATAAGATGTTTAAAGAAGTCTTAAAGACGCCTATTTTCATTGTTAAGGATGACATCTAAATTCTGTTGCTCTTGTAGACCAACATAGAGGTCCTACTTTTTTCCTCTTTTGAAGAGTTTCTTCAGTCCGGTCTAAGATAAGATGTTTAAGACGTCTTAAGGACGCCTATTTTCATGGTTAAGGATGACATCTAAATTCTGTTGCTCTTGTAGACCACTTTGACACTTTCATTCTTCCTCTTTCCAAGAGGTTCTTCAGTCCGATCTAACATTAAGATATTTAAGACGTCTTAAAGACGCCTATGTTCAGGGTTAAAGAAGACACCTAAAATCTGTTGCCCTTGTAGACCAACTTAGAGGTTTTAATTCTACCTCTTTCCAAGAGGTACGTTTTCCAGTCCGGTCTAATATTAAGATGTTTAAGCAGTGTTATAGACGCTTATGCTCAGGGTTAAGGATAACGTCGTAAGCTGCAAGTCGTTATAGACGCAGAAAATCATGATCTACATTTTCAGACGTCTTTGTTTATTCATGATCTTGTCATATTCCAACACGTTAACAATGTCATTTAGAAAAATATCATCCCCAACCCAAACAGAAGTCTGATGCGAATTAATATTATTGACAGAAATTATTTCTGTGCCATCATTTCTAGTGTAAATAACCATTTTTATGGGATGTCGATTTAAGAAGGCTAGGTCTCCGTTGTAAAGCAATCATCAACTATCAGTTTCTTAACAATAGCAAAATATTCTGGGGTTCGGTTGAAGGGGGGGGGGTTCGTGTTTAAGAAAGAAATAATTTATCCTTAATCTAAGCCACCGTCGCTATTTTGGTATGTAATGAAACAGTTATGTCTTTTCATTCTTAGCAGCGTTAAACTCGTATAAGTTTTCCGTTCGAACAGTTTAAAAGGTCTAAAATAAGTACCTTTAAAAGGGCAGACTGTAGGTCTAGAAATTAAAGCTCGAGACTTTTTGCTTAAGTTCCAAAAATAAGAGGTTTTTAGCCTAGAAACAGCCAGGTTGTGTAAGAAAAGGCGGGAAATGAACATGCACACTGTAGAAGGTCAAAGGAAAAAACATGAAAGCGTGAGAAGGTCTAAAAATAAGAGGTTTCTAGCCTAGAAACAGCCTGACGCATGCGTGGAAGTATAATAAAAAGGCGGGAAATGAATGTTCGAGCATCGAGCCACAGTCGGGTGAGAGCCTGCCGGTTATGTACATAACGGTTTTTTCGCGCTTCCATATTCCCGTTTTTAAAAGATCTGTCAGGTATCATCGGATTAATTTTCATACTAAACCCGCATCGTTTGACTAAATTGTACCAAGTAAATATTTTATGCTGTTTTAATAGTAAGCAGGGAAAAGTATACTTAATATTCTATTTGTGGCATGTAAATATTTATAGATTTTACCAACGACGCCTGAAATATCTGAAATGGCCAACTTAATTGAGACTATAAACAACGAAAAATGGTAAATCTAAAAAAAAAAAAGATTTATTCTTCTATGGTGTTCTAAGTTTTAAATGATAGTGAAATAATTCCGATTATTGTAGCCATGCAGCAGAGCAGATGATTCAAATGAAGAATAATAATAATAATAATAATAATAATAATAATAATAAAAAGGCTTTATTCGGATAGCTCTTTCAGAAAAACTGGTTTACAAAGAGGTCCTGTCGGTTTTAAATTAAATAAAAGGAATGTAAAGTTAAAAAGAGAGAAATTGTTCAGTTAAAATTTCTTCAGTCTTGTTAGGTATCAGGTTAGATGCTCTGGAGCCATGTGGTTACTTCGTATTTAAATTGTGCAATTGATTGTATCTGTTTGAACTCTGGTTTGAGGGTATTCCATAAGTTTATACCGCGGTGCTTTGGGCTTTTCTTGCGGAGGGACGTCTGTAGGTTTTCCACATAGAAATTGAGGGCTGAGCCACGGGTTGCGGTATTATGTATCTCGTTTGATTTTGTAAGGTGGTCCATGAGGTATTCTGGACACTTGCCTTTATGTGCCTTAAACATGAAGATGAGGATATTCCGTTGATATAATTGGTATAAAGATAGCCATCCTAGTTGTTTTCGGGAATGCGTCGCCGACGAGCGTTTCTTTTGTTTAGCTGTAAAACGGGCGCCGTTATTATGGGCTACTTGAAGTTTCTTGAGGTTAAGTTCATTGGTCGAGTGGTAAAAGATGTCCCCGTAGGTGAAAATTGGCTCAATTAATGTTTTATACAGTAGGTTTAACGTGTCAGTATCTAAAGCCGAGTAGAGCGGTCTTAGAATACCAAGTCTGCTGTTCGTCTTCTTTATGACATAGTCGATATGTTGTTTCCAGGATAGGGTGTCGTCCAGCATGACGCCAAGATATTTGTATGATGTTACTCTTTTTATTTCAGTGCCTGGTATCTTAGAGTTATTCTCTCGTGCTAGTGATATTCCATTTGGACACAGTATCATAAATTCCGTTTTTGTTTCGTTGAGTATGAGACTTCTTGCGCCTAGGATAGTTTTTAGGAGTAGTGCTTCAGTCCGCATGACCTCCATTAGGTCCTCAATGGTTTCAGCAGAGTTTATTAGAGCACTGTCATCAGCATATTCCTTAGACAGGCTAGAATTGAGGTGCATGTTTACGTCGCTTGTGTAGGTGTTAAACAGAGTTGGACCCAGTATACTTCCTTGAGGTACACCTCTGGTGACTGCGTAGTCTGCGGATATCTCTCCGCCAATAGCTACTGCCTGCTGTCTATTTGTGAGATATGATCTGAACCAGTTCGTTGCGTTTATGGATAAGTTTTTGTCTCCCAGAATGGCAAGAAGAGTACGATGGTTAACGGTGTCAAAAGCCTTGCTGAGATCCGCGAAGAGCAGGCCCACATAGCGCCCTTCGCTCAATCCCTTCACTATTGTCTCAAGTAGATAAAATATGCTTGTTGTAGTGGAATAGCCTGGTCTAAACCCTGATTGAAGTCTATATAGTGAATTATTTCTTTGATAAAAGGCGTAAAGCTGTTCGAGTGCAAAGTGCTCTATCGGCTTAGACAGGCATGGTAGTACTGAGACCTGTCTGTAGTTCCCCATGTTCATACGGTCTCTCTTCTTATGTATCGGCGTTACTTTGGCCCTTTTCCAGATGGTTGGGAACTTTCCAGTCTCGAACGATAGATTAATGATTTTAGTTAGGAATGGCGTTATAATTCCCGCTAGGGATTTTATTATTCTTGGGGGGAGATTATCGAGACCAGTGGCCTTGTTTGGTGAGATACTTTTTACATATTGGAAAACGGCCTCCTCGCTTATGGGCTGGAAGCTCATTGATTCTCTGGCCCCGTCTTGTCTGACCTGTGGCATATAGTCAGGTGTTGTGGCGGGAGGATCTTCTATAGCGAAGAAGTTACCAAAGGCTGATGCTATTTCTTTTGAGGTCATTAAGGGGATTCCTTTCGACTCGATGATATTAATACTTTCGTTTTGGGGTTTTAGAAAAGGTTTCAAAGTTTTCCAGGCATTACTGGTTCCATCGTTTTTGATGTTAATGTTATTACGGAAGTAATCCCTCCTCCCTGAGCGAATTTTTTCCGTAATTAGATTGCGGTATATTTTAAACTGTATTGCGTAGTGCCTCTGTCCGGGGATCCTGCTCTTTCTAAGGTAGATATCTCTCAGGTGCATCAGTTCCTTCACCTCTCGAGTTAGAGAGGGTGGATCCGATGTTGCGACTCTTTTAGTTATGACGGGGGCGTGGTGGTTTAGGACGTCTCTTATCGTAGAGCTTAATGTAACGGCTGCGGTATCCGCATCAGTTATGTTCGTCAGGTTTCCGCTGAGTCTGCCTCGGATGTCATCGACGAATGCTTCTGCATCTATTGGGAAAGGCAAGTCCGTCGCCGTTGAGCAACAAAGTGGGAGTGACATTGAAGGAAATGTGCACGAAGACATTATCATTTAAATAAAAATACCTAAAATGCTTAAACTAATTGTGATGATTGAAAAAATATTATATACGTTTATTCCGTGACTCAGCCCGAATTTCTCTTAAACATCGGACGACTTGAATTTATCCTCTAATCAGACGTCTCGAGAGCATCTTCCATTCAGACTTCTCGAGAGCATCTTCCAATCAGGCTTCTCGAGAACATCTTCTATTCAGGCTTCTCGAAAACATCTTCTATTCAGGCTTCTCGAGAACATCTTCTATTCAGGCTTCTCGAGAACATCTTCCATTCAGGCTTCTCGAGAACATCTTCTATTCAGGCTTCTCGAGAACATCTTCTATTCAGGCTTCTCGAGAACATCTTCCATTCAGGCTTCTCGAGAACATCTTCTATTCAGGCTTCTCGAGAACATCTTCTATTCAGGCTTCTCGAGAACATCTTCTATTCAGGCTTCTCGAGAACATCTTCCATTCAGGCTTCTCGAGAACATCTTCTATTCAGGCTTCTCGAGAACATCTTCTATTCAGACTTCTACAGAACATCTTCTATTCAGACTTCTACAGAACATCTTCTATTCAGACTTCTACAGAGCATCTTCTATTCAGACTTCTACAGAGCATCTTCTATTCAGACTTCTACACAGCATCTTCTATACAGACTTCTACAGAGCATCTTCTATTCAGACTTTCAGACTTCTACAGAGCATCTAATATTCAGACTTCTACAGAGCATCTAATATTCAGACTTCTACAGAGCATCTAATATTCAGACTTCTACAGAGCATCTAATATTCAGACTTCTACAGAGCATCTAATATTCAGACTTCTACAGAGCATCTAATATTCAGACTTCTACAGAGCATCTAATATTCAGACTTCTACAGAGCATCTAATATTCAGACCTCTCAGGGACATCTTCTAACCATACTTTTAACAGACGTTGCATAGGGCTATTCTATACAGAGGTCTGTAGACCATCTTAAAATCAGACTAAAAATGGTTTCGCGCAGGTGCAAATTATTAAGAGGTTTAAGACCTCTTCTAGACGTCTAGAATACTTCTAAAAGACCTCAAATAGAAGTATTCTAGATGTCTAGAAGAGGTCTTAAACCTCTTAACAACGTGAAAAAAGCAATTGGTCCAAACTGCTCCTAAATGAAGACCCATTATTTTCGTAAGGGCCTGAAAGTAAAACTTTATCTGAGCCTAAATTTGACCAATAGGCTTATGCCAATGTGAGTGACATCTTTAAAAAAGAACTAACCAATCAGAAATGACAATTCTGAAGTATACCAAGGGTTTCTCTTTTGGGCCTTGGCCCTTTGCGGAATCGGGTGTCGAATATTTATCAAATTCAAATAGTAAAGTTGGTATTCGATATTCGTTCGAATAATAAAAATGGCTTTGAACGAATACCTAGACGGTTAAGCATATTCGTCGCGATATTGGATCGAATTATTCGTTATAGACGAGTAACCACCCAGAGTTAAAAATTACCAACTCGCATCTCTATCTGAAGTCCCTTTATTGCTAAAGATATTAAAGGGACTGCAAAGAAGGTATCGGCCGGTGGGTAAAAATTATTTGAAATACGTCACAGACATCACATGATGCCAAGATACAAAGGCTCCTCGTGGAGTGGAACTGGACATCTAGTCCTTGTTTTTCGCTAGATTGCTGCACCAATTCCATGAAGTGGTAGTTTTCAAAATAAAACGAACTAAGCTTCTTCGAACCACGCCTCTCCTCGGTCACTTGCCTACTAGCTCTGACGTATTTCAAATAATTTTTACCCACCCGCCGATGCCTTCTTTACAGACCCTTCAATGGCGTACTTTGAATATATCTTAATTTGCAGGTTCCTCTGACGTAAAACCAAATAATTCCAAATGTTCTCGTAACTTTATCACATTCACCGATGACAAATCCCTCAAGTCTTTCTTTCCCCGTCAAAAACCAAAGCCAATCATCAAAACGCCTTGCCCCATCACTCGTTTACGCGCTAAATACTTCGACCCCGTTACGCAGATCCATTACGCTAATCTGCAAGCGTTTCGAGTGCTAAGGGAAGCTTATTACCAACAATTAGAGTTGAAAGGCGATGTCAGACAACCGGAAGTCGCCGCTTGGGTGGAATGGAGGAAGAAAAACCGACCTCCCCCGAGACAACATAAAACTAAAGCGCAAGTAACCGAACAACAGCAACAAAGAGTTGCCCAATCTGCCGCAGTGGCAACGCCGGGTATTGCGGTGCAAAGTAACGTTAATACCGCGGGAAACCATCCTTGAATCGTGATTTCTTGTAACTAATCACGGGGTTTTTAACTAATAAATTTTAGGTAATGCATTTTGGTATCTTGTGTTTTATTTAAGAGGTGTGACAGTCCAATTGCAGGGTTGCCACGGGTCAGGGAAAAACCTGGAAAAGTCAGGGAATTTTAAAAATTTTAGCAAAGTCAGGGAATTTGATTTTAGTGGGTAAAATTTCTGGGGATGTCTTTATTGAAAGAGTAATGAAAGTTTCTGCTCGCATCCTCTCTTCTTAACACAGATTTTGCAAAGATTTCGTGATTTCGTGATTTCTTCTCGATTTCATAATTTCTTCAAACATTTCGTGTTTTTTGTGTGAAAGATTTCGCGAGAAGCGTTCGGGATTTCGTGTAAATTTTCAAGTCTGGTTTAGTTTAAACAAATGCCACTAGATGCTCCCATAATCGAGGGGTGGAGTTGACTGGTCCTCATAAAAGAATCGACGAAAAAAATCGCTTGATTATCCTTTTCACCCTCCCTTTACGACAACCCGTTTAAAGGGAGGGTGAAGTAATTTTTACCGATTCTTTCTACATATTATAAGACCAGTCTGCGTAGTGAAACATTCAGGAAATAGAGTATCCGAATGATTTTAAAATTACAATTAGGTTCAGATTCTAAGGATAATTTGAAAAAAGGACCTCTGACCAATCGCGTAACGCCCTGCCTTCCTCTTAACAAAATTCTCGTGGCACACTCCACGCCGAATGAAATTTAGCACGAGATTTTGATAAAATTTACGCGGGATGTGAACTGCCAATAGTGGCGCGAGATGTACAGCGTGCAAATGGAATTTTGTTAACAAGAAGGCGCGGCGTTACGCGATTGGTCAGAGGTCCTCATTTCAAATTATATATAAAAATCTTTACCTAATTTGAATTTTTAAAATCATTTGGAGATTGTATATCTTGAATGTTTCACTATGCAGACTGGTCTTATAATTAGTCGAAGAATCGATGAAAAAACACTTCATTTTACACTTCACCCTCCCTTTAAGAAGATAATGGGAAATTAATTTTGAGAGAATTTGACTCGTTTTATTCATGGTGTAATTCATGAATATAAAAATTACTAAATTTGTACAAAAGGTCAAAAAAAACATGTGTTCTTGTTTCAAACTATTTACAATTCAACTAACTGGTGTTTTCATAGTTTCGTTTTGAATATTTTGTAGGTGTTCTTCGTGAACACGTAACTAGCTCCTGATAAAATGGTCGTGCTCGCTGTAATGTACCTAATAATATACAAAGACCAGTTAACATTGAAAGTAAGGAAGAATCGAGGGACTGTAAATAAGGCATTGGCGGCTGCGAAGGGGCCGTCATTAAGCATCAGTGTGTACGAATCTTTATCGATTTTTGATGATTTGACTGATTTGGAGCCGATTTGAGAGTGATTTCCACGATATTTTCGATTCGATTTATGTGATTTGAGTGATTTTACGATGATTTCGATTCGATTTATGTGATTTGAGAGTGATTTCCACGATTTTACGATGATTTCGATTCGATTTATGTGATTTGAGAGTGATTTCCACGATTTTACGATGATTTCGATTCGTTTTATGTGATTTGATAGTGATTTTCACGATTTTACGATGATTTCGATTCGATTTATGTGATTTGAAGGATTTGGAAATGATTTGTCGAGGATTTGAGAGTGATTTTCACGATGATTTTGATTCGATTTATGTGATTTGAATGATTTGGAAATGGTTTGTGCGATTTGAATGACTAGTGACTTGACGAGGATTTCAATGATTTGACGAGAATTCGAATGATTCGGTAACGAATTGTCGAGGATTTAAATGATTTGTCGAGGATTTGAATGACTTGATAGTGATTTGAATGACTTGATAATGATTTGAATGACTTGATAACTATTTGAATGACTTGATATTGATTTGTTGAGGATTTAAATGATTTCTTAGTGATTCGAGTGATTTGGTAGTGATTCGATAGTGATTTTAATGATTTGATGATTTCTTGATTTGACTGCTTTACGATTGATTTCACTGTCTTTTTATAGCGATTTGAATGATTTACTAGTGATTTCACTGATTTTTGCAGCGATTTAAATTATTTACTAGTGATTTCACTGATTTTTGCAGCGATTTGAAGGAGCGACGGCCACCGAGGGCGGCTGGGTACAAATAATTTGATATACGTCACTGGTACCACGTGACGCCAAGATGGAGTGGGACTGGACACCCCGTCCTTATTCTTTGCGAAATTGCAGTTTTAGAAATAAAATAAAAGGCTTTTAACCACGCCTCTCCTCGGTCTCGTGCCTCTGACGAATTTCAAATAATTTTTACCCACCCACCGGAGCTTCATTTACAGTCCCTTAAAACCAAAATTTCGCTTTTAAGCCCAATTTAAATTTGTGCAAGAATTGCGTAGCAACGACAATGATCCGTGCCGTTCTAAGTTTGTTAAAAGTATTGTCACAAACCTCATACCACCTAACCCATGGACAGGCAACTGAATACGGAGCTAGGTTTGCTTTGTTTAGAGCAACGCCTGACACTAGCGCTGTGGCGGCGGAAGTTGAAAGTTTTTCACCAAACCCTAGAAAAACTCGCGTGGCCATTTTGTTTTTTGAGGAGTAGATGTCTCCGAGAAAATCTGACTAAATTATTAGAGTGAGTTGAATTTCATTATTTATTTTAGCCTCTCTCTCTCATTAAAGATTCTTAAACGATCTATCAAGTTAGTTTTTGTAAATATCACTCTGGTATTGTTTATAAAGTCTGTTTAACATTAAGCCTTGGCTATAAAATATCCCGGACCATTACAGACGAATTTTTCTTTACGGGACCATGGATTAACTAACGCTAGGGATTGTTCACTAACCATGTTACCCATGTATTGGTATCGCCAACTACATGTTCCGAATTATTCCTTTATTCCCCTCTTCATTCCCCCAATTTATTGGACCAAAACGGATGTAGATCTAGCGCCATCTCTAGGCAAAATAAATAGAATTCGCGGATTTTAAAGATGGCAGCGCCCAATTTTAGGCGGGATTTCAATTTTTGACGTCATAGGACACGTGACATTTGGTCCAATTTACTTATAACTTCCTGTTAGGGGTAGTAGCTGCTGCTAGGGGGCGTTTGGAACACGTATGCTTTATCTTTAGGGGGAACGGACAATCCCTAGCGTTAGTTAATCCATGACGGGACATATGGCGATAAATTGCGGTCGGTAGACGCGTGAGGGCGAGTGCTACGCATTGCCATTTGTTAACGCCGGTTTAACACGGCTTTGCCTGTCCATGGGTTAAATGGTCTGAGCACAAGTTTCCTAATGAAATTTGCATACGTGACCATTTGATAACTTTGAACAAGAGTCGGAAGTTCAAAATTTTAGCATACAGGATTCTGAGATTTCAAGTTTTCAACAAGATTTTGAGGTTTTCCCCTGATTTGTAGCTTCTGAGATTAAGAATAAGATTTCCGGATTTTCTAATGAGATTTCGAAAATTTAGAGGTGTAGAGGATTTCCAGATTTAGTATTACCAAGAAGTGATATCTAGTTTATTAGGGAGAAGGTATAAATTCGCGCCACATTTATAATCTAGCTTTATCTCCAGTCCAAACGTAGACAGTCCGGAGTTAATCCCCGCCTCTAAATTACAACCAGCATGCATCTCATTGGTTCTTGAAAACTCACATCAGCGCGACGCGAATGACGAAAATTACAGTCATATTTTCCAACTGAGGAGAGGCGAAATAGCCCGGCCTCCTTTTACGCACCCCCCTAATTGTATTTTGAAAGGGTGACTGGGACTATGGCGCGCGAATACCCAGGCATCTTAAACCTTCTCCCTAATAAACTAGATATCACTTCTTGGTAATTACGTTTCTGCATAAGTAACATAATAAACATAAGTATGACATTTCGTTAAATTTCTTAGTCAGTGTGTGTTTCGGTGTACAGTATAATGTCCGTACGACCCAGCTTGTTTGTTTTCCTAATAGAGACCCCTAGTGGCAAAAAGTTCCAAAATCTTGCGCGGCGGTGCGACCGCGTTTGCGGAGTTAGAAAACCGTGAATCGTCTAGCACTCTAGCAGACAGCTTTTAAATCTCTGCCGGTAAAGTTCGGGCCTTTGCTGCTCTCTAGTAAATAATGAATCCCCTGGAACCGGAAGACTTAGAAGTTCGGGATATATATAAAAATCTATCGTCACAGTCAATTATGAAAGTATTTATTAGTCCGAGCATACGCGATTTGCATGATAATATTTACAAAAATACCAAATTAGTCGAAAAACTTATTACCAAGCTTAGAAGCCAATTCTATGAAATTCATAATAAAAACAAACCAAAGAGCCTGAAGGATTCAAGATTTAAAACTGCTGCAGTTCAATACCAGTTCATAAAGTCGGTTAGACAGAGATATGGAGAGTTTCTTAATCTTGTTGGCCAGTTTGAAAACATAAATGGCAATGATTTGTTGTTGCTTCTACAAAAGTATGCTGAAGAGGTCTTTAACAGCTTCTGTCGTAAACAACGAAATGAAGTAGAAGCGGCACTTACCAATGAAAATACCCTTATTAATAGTGAACAGGTAAGGGAATCAAATTACTTAAAAGTGAAACATATACGGACGTTACCATAAGATGATTGATGATATTATTATTATGAATAGCAGGATGACGAATGTCATGAGCGTTCCATTTTGACCATTGGAGGTGGATGCATGGGAGAAGTGTGGAGAAAAAGTAAGCGGCATACCGTCTTCCAGAAAAAGATATCCCACTTTTCTAACGACCAAAAGGAAAAGGCAAAATCCCTATATGACTCTGTTTTGAAATTGCGCCGGACACCTGAAGAGAAGTTAGAGATCCAATATGCAGGAATAAAACTAAGAGATGAAGGTGGACTTTTCATTCCTAAAGAAACTCTTAATCCCTATTTCTTATATTTGAACAAAGTATGCCGTAGTATTTTACAAGAAAATGGTATTAAGAAATTTGGACATAAAATCTTACAAGCAGTCTCAGATGAGGTTACAAAGAATTCTGAAAAATTACGTGAAATCTTCTTACAATGTGTCAGTGAAGTTATAACAGACAACCAAGCCTCTACGATACTTAAAGAACTGCAAAGGAAATTCATGCATGCCCTAACTAATGAGTTTGTTACTGCTCGCGACGAAAAGGAAAAAGAAGACAAAAACCTTCAGTCTAAAGGTTGTAGTGCCCTAAGAGACAAACTTTATGTATTGGCCAAGAAAGGTAAAGATAAGAGCGAAAAAAACGTTCCTAGAACACCCTGCTTGAAAAATGTTCCTAGAAAGAAAAAGCTATCGAAGTCCGTCATGGCTTCAGTGATATCAGTTATTGACGATGTTGTTTCTAATTATAAATTAAATGACGATACCTCAGATATAGACCTACCGCAAATTATTTCTAGTCCATATGTATCAGAAACAGGTGGTTTGGTGGAAACCACACAAATGGGCGAAGAGCAAAAAGGAACGACAAACTGTGATATCAATAATTTTGTTCAGATGAAGAACCTACGACAATCACCCACTAAGGTCAGTAGGCCTGATGTCTCAACCACTCCAATTATGGAAAGAATAAAAACCAAAGAGTCACGTCATTCAAATGAAATTACTCCCACGAGGAATGTGCCAAAGAATAAGAAATTGACCCAAAAAAAACTCTGTGATAATTTTGATATTGACCCCGAAACTCCACCAAAGAACGACAAAAGAAAAATATGTGATAGAGATGATTGTGTGCCTTTAAAAAATTTACCACTGTCAACATCGAAAGAAGCTAATCAGCCTGTTCCACCTATGTCAAATTGTTATAAGAAAGTGAAAACTTGTGATAATTCAGTCATTAAACCCCAAAACAATTATGAACGTAGTGGTAGGCAACGCAGAGCACCGCAACATTTACAAAATTATTTATGGTAAAATTTTTTATTAAAGTGTTATTGGGACTGGAAGCAATAAAATTTGTGATTTTTACTATTTGGTTTTAAGTGGTTTTTTTTTCGGTCCAAACTTATTTTGAAATGCTTGCTTAAAATATAGTTTGGTGTCCCTATATCCACGTCCATTGTGATGTCCTCTAATATCACGATTAGTTAAGGTATTTTTTCGTGCTGTGCTAAAGTTCACGCCAGATACCTTTCCACCTGCGTTATGTTTAATTTGTGAAAAAAGTGTTTCTACTGCGCTGCCGTTTATTCTTAAAGGGCACAGGTAGTAATTGTCCTTGTAAACTTGAAAAAATTCCTTCACAAGGCCTTCCATTCCAAAAACCATAATTCTTAATAGACTCCATGTCTGAAACATTAGTAAAAATGAAGATTATGCAATAACTCTTGGAAGGGAGAATGAAGTCTATAATTTGTCCATTTTCAAATACCTGAAAAGAAATGAATAATTTCTGGCGTGGACTACTCGGATTGAAGTCTGGAAATTCACCTGTATCGTACATAAAAGAATGTAAATGAAGCAATAGGCGATTTTAATAATGACGTTTCACAAGTGCGCGCGTAGAAATTAGGGAGGGAAAAATGCCTTTCATCTCTGCTTTTCCCCCCGGCTACATATTTTGTATAGGGGACTTTTTAAAAAGGCTTATTATAAATGAAAAATATTTGTAGAATCTTACGTAAAAGGTATTTTAACCAAACCGAGAAGTAGTTAAGGCCCTCTCTTATGTTATGAATAACATCACTAGATGGCGATTTAATTGCAGTCTTGGAAAGCATCCCCTTTTCAAAGAGATTTTGACACGCTTTCAGATAAGCGAAGGTAGCCATACTCTGGTCGTAGTCTTCAGGTTTGACGTCTGATTTAGGGTTGGCGTGTTCGTATATCGCAGATAGAACATCATTTTGCTAAAAAATAAAAACATTTTAATAAATTAGTAAAAGTTTATGCCTTAATCTGGAAAAACCAAAATACTTGTAAAATTCGAGCAGGTTTAACGTTCAACTTGGTCCAAGAATCACGCTCCACAAAACTTTGAAGTAGCTGTGGAACTTTCCGCGCCACTCCTCGGCGTCGGTTTTCATCATCCCTTGCCTTTAGGTCAACAATCTGCTTCCATCCAAATTCCACTCCTAGGTTTAAAAATTTCTTGGCTCGTAAAGGATCGGAAGAAAATAATGCGTTTATCATATTTTTAAGCTAAATAAAATATTAGAAAAATATCATTATTAAGGTTCCCAAAAACAAATCAAAAGAAAAAACTATACCTGGTGTGATGGACATATAATAAAATATATATTTCGATCCAGATTAAATGGATTGGGGAATGATGGGTTTATGGAAATGTCAATCTCTCCATCATTATTTTCAAAACTGAATGTTCCGTAAAGCTCAGCGAGGAGTTTTATTACACTAAGATTGGAACTAGCTCCATCGCACACCAAACTCGCCACGTTAAATCCAGTGAACTGAAAAGCTTTCAAAACTTCGATTAAACACGCAAGAGTAAATTGAATATCAGCGGTGGAAGCGAGAGCAAAGTATGGTCCTATAATGTCATAATTCGCAGTGAGGTCACGCCACAAGAACTGGAGCATGTAGTTAGATTTTTTAATGTTTTTGTCAGGATTGATTTCTTCATATAAATCTTGAAGATATGGATATTCGTAAGATGGCATTGCAAGACCCATGAATTCATGGTTCTTGCTATTCCATACGACCTTAGCTGCCACGTTCACTTCGTCAAAGATTAAAACTCCATCGGCTTTCGGCTCATTAAACCCTAGTCGCGTTTGTTCTTCAACAAATAAATCATAACATGATTTTTGTTCTTGGAGTTTTTCATAATCAACACCAGGTTTATCCAAGTTCTTGGCTGTTTTTCTTTGGATTGAACGCCATGAAGGGAGGTTCAAAAATTTAAAACTCTGTAACGCTTCATACGCAGCTTTGCTCCGACATGCTACAGCCATTACTAATCGGTATGTGACTAAATTCCATCTATTCCCTTTGGAACCAGAAACTATAAATAAACAATAATATATGATTACATCTCACCCAACAAAATCAAATTGAAGGGATGGAGAAGAGGACAATCAAGTGATATGGCTGAACATTTAATTTTCCTCTTAACTTTCCCTTTAATTACTAGCGATAAGTACCGTTTCTTGTTTGATCGTCAAAGAATGCAGCTTTTTCCTCTTCTAAATGCTTCTTGCAGTCTTTATCATAAGTTTCGCGGAGGAGTTCACGACATTCTTGTTGTTTTTCCATATCGTCAACTGTCAAAACTTCATCAAGGACGTGCGAGAACCTTTCTTTAACGATTCTTGTAACTGATTTCATTTGCTCGTGTTGTTTATTGTTTAATGTTATTTTCATTGCATTAATTTTTCCTTTAAGTTGTCCACTTTTGTTTTAATATTTCGATACCTGTAAAGGGTTCGCCTTCGTTTCGTGGCTAAGCTTTCCGGGGATAAGAAGTCACTGCGGCAAGTTGAACTAGGATCAATTCTTCTTTTACGCACTGGAGATTTTAAACTATCATTTCTTCGTTTGACACAAACTTTTAAATACCTCGCCAAACCCTTACAAGCGACACAACAATTTCCTAATACGTTGTTTGGTCTTAAAAATAAGCCTTCGCATTTTTTGGCTTTGTAACATATCGCGGGGGTATTGTAAACCAGCATATTACTGGGAGTTCTGGATAAATTCTTCAAAACATCACCAGTGTCAAATCCCAGACCAGTACAAAACACTTGTTTTTCATCAGCGAATTCCAATAATACCTTAGAAACACCTCTATTGTCAAACTTGTCATCTCTTAACACGGAAAATTCATTCACAATTCCAATAAAGAGCACGCAGAGTTTCATTATTCCGGCTGAATCACAAACATATTTAAATGGTTCTTGATTGAAGTGCGAATCAAATGAGCCTTTTTTAGTTATTTCTAGAATGACCTGAAAACAAATTATGTAAATACTAGCTTATCTGACTGTTTCTCTATTTATTTGAAAAGAGGAAACTACTAACCTGATTTGTCGATGATAATTTCACTGAGAATAACAGATTCATATGTAAGACACTGAGTTTTCTGAACCCATTACCAATTTCAAAAGGGAATAGCGTAAATTTATCATCTGTTTGTAAACAAACGTTTGAGGTACATTTATCATTTAAACAAACTTGATGACAAAAATCCGATGTTGAAACTCTATCCGTTTGTTGAAATTGTGACAAAGGCTTCGCGATAATCTCCTTTAGAGTTTGAGTTTTAGCTACTTTACATAACACCGGCTGACGTATTTGTAGGTTACATTGAGTAGAAACCGATTTCTTAGCAAGAATCATTTTAAACTTTACAATAATGAAATAATTAACTTAAAGAAACCGTAAACCGAACTTGTTTTCGTTCCCGACGGCCGACACCAGACGTGCGATAGCATGACTGCAGAGTGCAGACGACGAGCACTATTTTATAAGAGGACTATTTTTATAAACGGCTGTAATTGGACAAAATTGAACTACGTTTCAGCGAGAAAGAGCCAATGGCTATAAAGACCAAGGATTCATGTATGATTTGTTAGTTGCTCACTCTTTTCTTCTTAAAAACATTTATCTATACTAATGAAACACACAGTGACTTACAAATTTAACATTGAAACAATGGGAAGTGTCATACTTATGTTTATTATGTTACTTATGGTTTCTGAGGTTCAAAGAGCCAGGCTATTTCGAGATTGTTAAATTATAGGGACTGCAAAGTAGGCATCGGTGGGTGGGTAAAAATCATTTGAAATACGTCACAGACATCACGTGATGCCAAGATACAAAGGCTCCTCATGGAGTGGAACTGGACATCTAGTCCTTGTTTTTCGTGAGATTGCAGCGCCAATTCCATGAAGTGTTTGTTTTCGAAATAAAACGAACTAAGCTTCTTGAACCACGCCTCCCCTTGGTCACGTGTCTGACGTATTTCAAATAATTTTTACCCACCCGCCGATGCCTTCTTTACAGACCCTTTAAGCTAGGTTTCAGGATTTCTCAATTTTTAAGGTGAGATTTTGGGATTTCGAGATTTTTAACAGACTGTACTTGATTTTGACAAACGTCCGACCCCTCGTTCAAACGTTTTAAGTACAAGTACAAGTACAACTTGGTTCAAACGTACTTAAACGATAAAATATAGAAAATTGGATGAACATGCAATGTTAAGTAGGCCAAGAATTAAGTGGGAATCGCACTCTTTTCAATTCAGAAATTCAAATTGGGTTTGGTATACTGCGTGTCGATTTTTAGTTTGCATTTACCATAATGTTTTTAAGTACTCGTGTTCAATGTAGCCAAAAACTGGCGCCGCTAGAGACGCGGCCACCAAACATAACTGCACTGCCGTGTTCGTCTGGGAAAAGAATAACAACATCGTTCAAACCCAGTGTTTCCACTCGAAGGTTAGGATTTTCGCCCATTTTAGGTGCAAAAGTGCTGTTTTTCGCCCCATCTATAGTAGATTTTCGCCGCAAAAAATCCCCTAATTTTTTCTCTTTTTATTGGTCCAACCACAGCCCACTCTATAGGACTTGGGCTGCAAACGCTATGTAAAACCCGAATCAGAAATTTTCGCTTTTAATTTTCACATCTCATTTAAATTTCAAGAAATATGAACCAAATTTTTTAAAATAAGGGTCAAAAAATGGTCATGTTAAAAGCTGACTCCTTTTATTTTTCGAGCTAAAAAGCCGAAAATTCCTGATACGCGCTTTTACATAGGAAAAATTGTTTGATGGGGCTTTTATAGATATTACTAGATATTACAAAAACTAAAGAAAAATGTGTGATGAAACGAACAGAACCATAAAAAAATCTAAATAAAGTTTTCGCCGCTTGTTTCGCCGTTTTATAAGGTTTTCGCCGCATTTTCGCCTTTTCGCCGCTCTTCAATATTTTGGCGCTCAGAGACTCGATTTTCGCCGAAAACGGACTTTTTCGCCGCAAAGTGGAAACACTGTTCAAACCCTTTATTAAAGCATAGCCCACTCGATCCGCGCTCCCGCTATAGCGCGAGCAGCTTGCGCCGTGATGCGCGTGATCGAGTGGGCTATGATTAAAGGGAGGGTGAAATGGAAAATCAAGTGATTTTTTTTATCGATTCTTCTACATATTATAATAACAGTCTGCGTAGTGAAACATACAGGAAATACAGACTCCGAATGATTTTAAAATTCAAATTAGGTTCAGATTTTATGGATAATTTGAAAATAGGACCTCTGACCAATCGCGTAACGCCCAGCCTACTTGTTAACAAAATTCCCATTGGCACGCTCCTTGCCACATGAAATTTATCGCGTGATTTGATAAAATTTGCGCGCGATGTGATAATCGTGGCGCGAGACATGGAGCGTGCAACTGGAATTTTGTTAACTGGAAGGCAGGGCGTTACGCGATTGGTCAGAGGTCCTTCTTTAAATTACCCCTAAAATCTGAACCTGATTTGAATTTTAAAATCATTCGGAGATATATTTCTGAATGTTTCACTATGCAGACTGGTTTTATAATTAGTACAAGAATCGATTAAAAATCACTTGATTTTACACTTCACCCTCCCTTTAAAATTTTGTTTCTGCATAATCACAACCTATTTAGTAAACTATTAGTTTCAAAACTTTGAAACTTTGCACGTTAATCTAAACCCTTCAATCAACGGCCATGTTAAAACCTTAATTACTACTTTGATTTTTAACTTAAAATGTGTGATACTCGTTTTGAGGCCAATAGTTGATTTTATAAAATAAAACTAGTGGCCTTGGCCATCTTGTTGGAATGATGCTTGGTCTCTAAGTCACGTGGCCTAGATGTTTGCAGGGTAGCATTTCCGTTACCAAAAATATTTAGGGGCCAGTCGCTTTGATTAGTCTAAGCCTTGGCCATGGAATTTTTGTAAGCGAGAAAGAAAACCTTATAAATTAATTATAATACTAAATTGATTCTTTGAACACTTATATTACTTAAATTTTAAAACAAATGCGAATAAAACTACCTAGCCAAGGCTTAACGGTCATCATTTAGACCACTCGATCACGCTTGTAACGAGGACAAACAGCGTGATCAAAGGGGGCTATGCTTTCATTCGCTCTAGCGAGATGACGTCGAGGGCAATATTTTCTCCATAAGCTCCTCCTCTTTTATAAATCAACTATTAGAACGGGCATCTAAGCCAAAACATGATCTAGTGGGGGCTGTGACCCTGTGTGTTTAGGAGAACGAGAAAGTTTCCTCCTTGCTCGATTTTATTGGTTTAACCGTCGCGCCGCCTACGATATACTTGCAACGTGTTTCACTTCATAAATGGAAACTCCTCTGTACTGCTGCGATAAAAAGGTATTTAAAGAAGACTTGCCCCTGTTTTCACACCCATCTATATTCTCTTTGGTCACACAAGCCCCTCGAGTTAGACTATATGACCTTGCTTATAAACGTTGGAGACACGCTGGCTGTGGCAAGAGAGGCATTAAAATACCTTCTCAAAGTTTTCTGCCAGGAACAAAAATTATTTAATTGAGACAAAACATTTAATATTGGGGGAGATTCAAGCACCCCTACTCCATGGATTAACTAACGCTAAGGATTGTTCACTAACAGTGTTTCCACGCATTAAAGGGGTGTGAAGAAGGCATGGGCGGGTGGGTAAAAATTATTTGAAATCGTCAGAGGCACGTGACCGAGGATAGGCGTGGTTCAAAGAAGCTTAGTTCGTTTATTTCGAAAATTACCACTTCATGGAATTGGCGCTACAATCTCGCGAAAAACAAGGACTAGATGTCCAGTTCCACTCCATGAGGAGCCTTTGTATCTTGGCATCACGTCATGTCTTTGACGTATTTCAAATAATTTCTACCCACCCGCCGATACCTTCTTCGCAGTCCCTTTAATATCGCCAGCTACATGTTCCGAATTATTCCTGATTCCCCACTCCATTCCCTCAATTTAGACCAAAATGGATGTAGATATGGCGCCATCTCTAGGCAACATAAATTGGTTTTGCGGATTTAAAAAATGGCGGCGCCCAATTTAGGCATGATTTTAATTTTAACGTCAGAGGACACGTGATATTTGGTCCAATTTTCTTATAACTTCTGTTAGGGAAAGTAGCTGCTGCTAGGGGGCGTTTGGAACATGTATATTTCATCTTTCAGGGGGGTAACGAACAATCCCTAGCGTTAGTTAATCCATGCTTTAACCACTCTATTGTGAAATTGGCTAGCGATCAAGCCGGGTTTTCAAAGCCCCAGAAAAATTGTAAAAATTAAAATCCAATAAAAATTTTTTGTAACAACAAAAGTGGATGAGAGGAAAAGTATGAA
>JAEQBA010002730.1:0-90337 GCA_019434445.1 Phalangium opilio
TAGCGCCTTTTCTCGATGATGTTTTTCCATCGGCATTGTCTTATTCCCAGATTTTTCCGGTTTGCTAGCTTGTAACTCGTCCCAGAAATCCGGATGTTCTTTCTGGTAATGTTTATCCAAGAAATAGTCCCTCAAATAATACATAGGGCATTTTTTACAAAAGAACGCTTTCGATTTCGCTTCCTTAACGGCTTCATCCTCCTTCGCTTCAACTTCTGGTGTTTCATGAGTTTTCTTAGAAAACTGTAGAAAATTTTCCTCAAATTTGTTAACTTTCGTCACAGTTTCCGTAGTTTTCGGTGCGTTTAAGTTGGGCCCATTCTTCCCAACTTTAGCGTCATCAACCGAATCGTCCGAGTCGTAATTAAGACCAAAGCCAGTGTCCGGTAACATATAAGGATCATCTCCATCCGAATCTGGGTTGCCGTTGGCATAACTGGATTGGCTGAAGCGGAAGCAGCCGTAAAAACGTTACCACTTCTATCCTGAGGTCTATTTTGAAGCGCGTGAAACGAGGAAGAATCGGCTGGGTTGTAACTGGCCATCGCGAACGAAGGGGTTGGTGCGACGTTATTAGGAATAGGAACGGGTTGAGTGATAACGCGATCCCAATACGAGAAATCGTTTCCAGTTCCTGGATTGATATGATGATTGTTATTATCGAAGTAGTTGTTCCTTTCGGAAGCTATCATAGGTGGATGATGTACGGCGGGATTGGCGCCACGAGTAAATTTGCTGATTATTTTCAACTCTAATTGGTTCTTCCCCTGAGATGATTATCTAAAAACTTAATGCGTCACAAGGATTATAATTCGAATACGTAGTTGAAACATTGGCTGGATTAGTACGGAATTAGAGGCATTCGCGTGAGGTAGCGCGTGATGTTGTTGTTGCTGCTGCACGTTAGCAATTTTGAAAACAGTTTGCGTTTGAGGTGGCTGATTATTTGGACGAGGTTGTTGGTATAAACAATTGGCTCTCGTTTTGAGCCGTCGACGTGGTTGTACCGCTTGTACTCGAGTTAAATTGATAACATTTGTCTGGTTATGTTGTTCCGATTCTTGAGGCGGTTCAGTGTCAGTATTGGGTTCGACGGGTTGAGATATTGGGTTGGAACGTCCCAACATTATGACTAAATATATGGCTGGCTTTAGGTAGTTCCGGTTTATCCGGGCAGGTTCCTGAATTTCGGTGGCATTTGAATCCTGAGCTTCGTTAGGTTTGAGTCTTCTATCTCTCCGTTAGAGGTCGATAATCTTCGGGGTAAGATGTAATAGTCAGGGTGGTATTTATCGATGTGATTTTCCAAATTGTTCCGGTAAAAGTAAGGCAACTTGCAGACTTTGCAGTTATGCAAATCATCTTCATCATCTTGCGGTTCCTTTTTATCGTAGTAATTCGGATGCAAACGTTCAATGTGTTTCGCCAGGAAGTAATCTTTCGTGTATTCAATTTTGCAAAACTTGCAGATGAATTTATTTACTTCAGAGTCCCAATCATCGCTATTAACATTCTTTTTCTTCGAAACGATGGTTTTTTTAAAATTCGGATGAAAGAGTTCCATATGTCGAACCCAATGATGTTCCATCGAATATGATACTGGGCATTCGGGGCACTTGTACTTCTTAGAGTTTTTTAGAGCATCCTTCGCCATGTTTTTCTCAACGGTAATCTCCTCGCCGCTCTTCTCAGGGTAATTCGGATGGTACTTTTCAATGTGTTTCTCCAAAAGACGATTTATAATACAATATGTTGCATATCTTGCAAGTTAAGTCTCTCGTCCGACGCTATCTTGGCCTTTTTCTTCTTTCGGCAATTGCCGGGTTTACTTCTTCGACTATATCCGCATTAGGGTAATTATTATGGTACTTTTCTATGTGTTTGTCCAGATACGATTGCAAATTATAGGTGATGTTGCAGACTTTGCATTGAAGTTCAGTATTTGTTACGGGTAATTGTTTGAGAGGCGATTCGTCATTAGGGTAATTTGGGTGGTACTTTTCAATGTGCTTCTTCAAGAAGAACCTTTTGGTGTACTTTATATCGCACACTTTACAAGTTAAATCGTTATCGTCGATTAAATCGTCCAAACCATCGAAATTAACTTGGTTATTAGCATTATCGTTTTCCTCAGTCTCAACGCTGGTATTTTTTCAATTTCGGTCATTTTTCGAAAGATATCTTCGTGATTACTTTCAATGTGGCTGAGCAGTCCGTCTTGTTGGGTGTAATGCATATCGCACAACTCGCAAATGTACTCAAACTCCAATTTATCTTTCTCAGAAATGGCTTCTCCATTCCCAGCCAGATGGTATTTGTTGACGTGTTTGTCAATAGCCGATTTATCGTTGAACAAACTTTTACAAGTCTTGCAGGAAAAGTATTTAGGCGGTTCTTCAGTTTTGTTATCCGCATCCTTGTTCAACCTGGCACTTTTACGTTTAGGATTTTCAGGTGGAAGTTGTTTCGTTGGTTTTTTCTTGGGGGTGTCGTCAAAATCCGAATCCTCCGTGTTTTCGTCTTCCTCAGATTCGTGGTCATCAACCATAGCTTCCGTGTCCGGGTATTCGGAATCCCCAGCAATTTCGTTATAAAAATCTTCGGTGTCCGTTTTTTCTCCGCTTCTTCTGCCGCTCTTCGTTCTAGTGCTTCTCATCCTCATTAGACCAGTCAGTGGTGTCATTTCTTCGTTTAGTTCTTTGTAGCGATTCAGAAAGTTAGGGTGGTACTTTGTCACGTGTTTTTCAAGCAACGACGGAGAGCAATACGGAATCTTGCAAATTTGGCAATAAAAGGTTATGAGTCTAATGAAAATTTCAGGTTCCGCGGCGATTATCTCATCCTCTTTAGTAAAATCGCGTTCATCATCCGGGTGACGAAAACAACAGATCATTGTCAATTCGGCATCCTTATCTTCGTGGTTTTCTTTCGCGTGTTTTAACACTGCTTGTCGATCCGGGAAGGGGAATAAGCATATTTTGCAAACGTAATCGACCTTGACATCAATCTCGGTAACGTTGTCTGGGATGGTAACATTCTTGACAATAGGAGCCGGCTTCTTTCTCGCCGGTTCTGGTCTATAATTATCAACGTTCTTGGGACATTTCTTGTAATGATCCTTGAGAGAGCACATATAGGAATATCTTCTCTCGCAAAATTGGCATTTATGTTGCTTTAGTTTGGGTTTGTTGCAGATTTGTATGTGCCGTTGGAGAAGTTTGGGGTAGGCGAAACCTTTTCGACATTGATGACAAGTGTATTTCTTATCAACTTGAGGTTTATGGAAACCCGAGGCGTGTTTCTTATGTTCTTCTTCGTCATCGAAACCTTTGTAACAAATGGAGCACATGAAGGGGAACTTTCCTTCGTGCTCCTCCTTATGTGTCTTGAACATATCCTCAGAAGCGTATATTTTGTTGCAAGCTCCGCACCAAAGGGGGTTGTACCTATAATGCGATCTTATGACGTGAAGATTTAAATTGGCTCTATTCGCGAAACCAACTTTGCAGTAAGGACACATGAAGGGTTTAGCTCCAACATGGATATTTCGATGACACTTATAAGTTCCAATACTGACGAAACCTTTCGAACAAAACGCGCAAATGATTCTTTTCTCGCCGTGTTTTTTCAGACGATGAAAATAATACTTTCTCGATCTTTGAAATACGTCGTCGCAGTCTTGACACTCGTAATAACCACTGGAAGATCTGGCAACGTGTTTGACTGGTTCTTGGTTATGAACTTCCAATAAATGTTCATTCATTTTACTTTCGTCTTCGAAATACTCTTTGCATAACCAACACGGCGTTTTCTTAGCAACACCCAAATGCTTTTGTTGATGGAGAATGAAGACGCTTTGATTAGTGTACGTTTGACTGCAAAATTCGCAAAAGAATTTATGATCTCTAGCGTGTCGATTTCTCTGAGTTCTGGCTCCATTTATGTTCCTTTTAACTATGTATTTCCGTTTTTGAGCTTGTTCTTTCTTCAATCTCCCTTTCTCGGTTCTCGGTCCCGTTTTTTTCTTCGGTCCAGGCGGTTTGGCGTCGCAAGCGTGTACTCTTTTACAATGCGATTGCAAATAAGCGTGCTTCCAAAATCCCATTTCACACAAATGACATTTGAATGGTTTAATGCCTTGATGTATAACTTGGAGGTGAAGTTCCAAACTCCTTTGCAGGGTAAATCCCTTATTACATTGGTCGCAAAAGAAAGCTAAATCCTTCTTTTGCGGCGGGCCATACTTCCTTCTAACATTACCACTAGGGCTCTTTTTGTGTCTTTGAATATGAAGTAACATATACTTTTTCTCAAAAAACATTTGATCACACAAATAACACTTAAACCGTTTAGGAAAGTGAGTTTTCCGATGGGCGTACACTTTAAACTGTCTGTTAAAAGTTCGATCACATAAATCACACCCAAAAAAGCCATTGTCCAGTTTTATAACCTTTTTAGTGCTTTTGGGAGTTTCAACGTGATGTCTCTTACGTAAATGATTTTGCAACAAACTACGTTTCTCAAACTTATCATTGCATAGTTGGCACGTGAAAGGCATCACGTCTTTATGAAAAAACCGTAAATGTTGCATGAGAGCTTCCTCATTATAAAATACTTCTCCACATTGTTTACAAGTAAATGCTTTCCTTTCCGGGACAGTAGGAGCGGCTACCGCGGTATGACGCGATGAGGAATGCGAGGAGGAACGCCCATCCATATCTAAAGTATCCGCATTAACAGTATTTTGATTGACAACCTGAGGTTGAGGGGGTTCCGATACAACGTGTGAAGGTTGTGGTACATGGGGTATATGAGCTGCCTGAACATGCAGCGCTGAAGTTGTCGCCACGGAAGAGGCGTGTGCATGGTTATTATTAATTTGTTGCAGTTGTTGCTGCTGAGCCGCCTGCACTTGCTGCAACGCTTCCAAATTAGTGAGATTTAATTGATGACGATGTACTTGGCTCGTTACACTCGCGTATCTGGGATTACCATTTCCATCAAAATTGACACCCATTTGTTGATTCGCGTGTTGATTCTGTATCATTTCGAATAAAAAACGACGAAAACCATAGTTTTTACACTCAAAAGTAATTGAAAATAATGTAAATTTATGCGGGAAGAGACTTACGGCGGAGCCGAGGGTTAGCAAATTTGTGTAGTTAATCCCTTCGTGATGATGATGAGAACCGTGGGGGGTTTGGGCGAAGAAATTCGTTACGATCGACGGCCACTCCATTATTTCTTTTAATTAATTAAGGGCGGCCGCGAATACGTTTCCTATTATCCTATACCTTAGTCCTCAATTAGACTGTCCATAGCCTAAGATATAACGCCGTAAAGTTGACCTCCCAGAGATGCAGACTGACCACTGACAACAAACAAGTGACGTCGTCATTTGAATCGCGCCTACTTCTCCGCCCCTTTTGCATAAATTATAAACAAGCGCCAAGTTTGAAACCACTTTCGTCATATTTCCAATTGAAATTGCTCATACGCTACAAATATTTATAAGAAAATTCGTTTTCTGACACCATTTTTATTGCTAAGAAAAATAAAATATTAAATATACCACTTGGAAAAATTTTATTTTATTTATTCACAGAGAAAAAAATTTGTTCATAATTTTTTTTCTTTTTTCTTTTTGGAAGCCACAGTTTTTCTTTTCCTCTTTTTTCTCGTATATTCGTCATCAGAATCCTCATCATATTCAGAGATAATTTCTTCCTCAGAGTACGAGAGATTCGATTCTTGATCATCTTCTAAAATGACTTTTTTCGGTTCCCTAGTCTTCCTTTTACTCCTTTGTTCGTCAGTTTTTGACATTTCCCGAGTTTCTTCCTCCTCATCAACAATTTCTTCGTCTAATTTCTCATCCTCGTTGATTTTCTTGTTCTTAGCTGGTCTACCCCTTCGTTTTTTAACTTCGGGACTATCAGGAACGTCTTCCGATTCCGAGTTAACTTGTCCTTCAACGCAACCACCTTTTTTAACGTGTCTTCTCCAACCGTCCCTGTATTTAAACTTCGTATGGCACGTAGCGCACTCGTAATTTTTCTCTTTAGAATGAACCAATTCGTGACGAATTTGATGCTTTTTAGTTTTAAAAGTTTGGCTACAAACGTTGCAAGGAAAACAACGT
The DNA here is from genome assembly GCA_019434445.1 of Phalangium opilio. Taxonomy (NCBI): domain Eukaryota; kingdom Metazoa; phylum Arthropoda; class Arachnida; order Opiliones; family Phalangiidae; genus Phalangium; species Phalangium opilio. Next base: position 6,143 of record JAEQBA010002730.1, read on the forward strand.
TCATCGATATGAACTTGGGAATGATGCATCTTCAAATTCGCGCGATGATTAAAAGTTTTCCCGCATATTTCGCATGAAATTGGGGTTGGTTCTTTCTTTTTCGTAACTTTGGGTTTCTTTTTCGCTTTCTTTTCAGCTTCAATTTCGGCCGCGAGTTGTTCGATCTTTTCGGTATTTTCCGAATGCATTTTCATATAGTGTTTCTTCAAATGTATCTTCATGGAGTAACAAGAGAGACACATGTCGCAATAAAAAACTTCCAACTCCCCTTCTTGCTCGTATAACTTATTCAAATCTTCGTCGTCATAAAACTCCGAGATGCAAGTAGTCTCTTTAGGCTTTCCCACCTTTTCTTCTTGAGGTACTGGTACTTTTGAAGTACCACTAACGGGGGGCGCGTCAAAGTCATTGTGTTCCGAAGGGGAATCGTAAAATCCGAAATTATCTTGTCCAAAATCTTCATTCGATTCGGGAGAATCCGCGAAAAAATTGGATTCGTTTACATCGACAGTTTTCTGAGGGATTGTTTTCTTAACGTTATTTACAACCGCGGCGGGTTTTTTAATCGCCTCTTTAATACCTTTGCTAATTATCTCACTAACTTTAGTTACAGAATGATTTTTATTGACCCCTTCGACTATACTATCTATTTCCGACTTGGGTACGATCATTTCTTCTTTGTATAACTCAGGATGAATTTTAGAAATGTGTTTCATTAGATGAATTTTCATAGTGTAAGGAATTAAACATAATTTACAAACGAAACCAATCATTTTGGGCAAAATAATGTTTTTCTTGCGTAAATTTTCTTTATCTAGTTTTTTATTAACAATTTCTACTTCTTTCTCGTAATCCGGGTGTTTTAGAGCAATGTGTTTATCTAAAAGCAGTTTCTTCGAGTAAGACGCGAAACAAACCCTACATAAATGAACCCCAGATTCTACAACTTTTTCCGTTAATTTCTCTAAATCAAAGGATTCCTTGACCATCTTAAGAGCGGATGTACATTTTGTATGATCCAAGGCTTTAAAATCTCCCTGAGTTTCGGGATGATACTTTTTCAAGTGTTCTTTCAAACTGTTTCGTTGGGAATAAGAAATCCTACACTTGCTGCAAGCGTAGGGTTTGGATTTAGGATTTTGTCGGTGATGATTAACCAAATGAGTATTATAATGCAATACATTATTAAATTGCCGTTTACATTTCAAGCAATAATTGTCTTTTCTATCAGTATATTGATGATTTCTACAATGATATTTCAGATACAGTTTGGAAATGAAGGCTTTATCGCAAAGCGAACACCTAAAAGGTTTTTCGGTACTGTGAATTTTCTCGTGGGAAGTTAGATTAGATTTGGCGCAAAAGCTTTTATTGCAGACTTTACAAACGTAAGGTTTGCGTCCAAGATGGATATTAAGGTGAAGGGTTAAGTTTGTTTTTTTATGGAAAGCCTTGTTACAAAATTCGCAAAAATGACGTTTAGGGAAATGTAATCTCCGATGGGAGCTTAAATTTTTCCTTTTTTGAAACTCTTTTTGGCAGATATCGCAGTTGAAAGTTAAACCTGCTGGTTTGGTACTCTTGGGGCGACCGGACTTGGCATAATGATACGTTAATTTAGGGTTTTTAATGTCATGAACTTTTCTTAAGTGGCTTTTCAAGGAACCAGTTGATATGAAGGCTTTTCCACAATTGTCACACATAAATGGTTTTTCTCCTAATGAAAAAAAAAAATCCACAAATATAATCAATCAAAATACAATATCAATGATATCACTTCTAACCAGTGTGGGTTCTTTTGTGATTCTTGAGTTGAAAACTACTGGACAACTGCTTCCCACAATCTTCACACAAATAATCCTTTTTCTTAAATGGATCTCTAAGCCTTTTGCTTTTCTTCATATTCATAATCTGATTTTCCCCAACTTCCGTGGAAATAACACTTTCATTAACTTCTGCAGGAAGAATACGTTGCTCAACCTCCGAGGGAAGGATATTTTCGGCATTCTCATTAACTTGGGGGGAAACGTTTATAACAACATTCATGTTGTTATTCATAGAATGATGGCTGTTGTCAGCATTATCGGGTGAATTAAAGTGATGGAGGGCTAAAAACCAATTGAATTTATTTAATTCAACGGTGGTTGCTGTTACAGTTTGCCATAATTGCCAAACACTTACCAATATCATGGCCCATATCCATTGAAATATGATTTGCATTTATGGGTATAGCGTAAGTTGTGGGAGCCGGCCCAGGAGGAGCCTGGGCTCCCATACACATCATATTAGAATTATTATGATGTTCATCCTGAACTTTATACCAGTCTATCATTGTGTTAATTACATACGACATCTTGTTCGCGAATAATTTTTAATAAGTTGCCAAGTGGCCAAGGCTTACGCTACGGCTGAGCTGAGTTCAATTTTGTGACTCGTACCACTTAATTTAGACGTTTTAAATTACGTAATAATCGCGGAGAGATTGACGAAGTTATATCAAAGCGATTTATGTTTAGAGACGGTTATTTATTCGCCCAGAAACATAATAGAACATGGAAAAATGCTTTCCATTCCAGACATCAAAAGCAGCCATTTTCATTTTTGTAAGCCCGTTTTTTTAGGCATTCCTAAGTTCCCAGCCCCTTATCACCCCCATTTTCTGATTCCATGCAGTGTTTGTCTGTCAACTCAACTCGCAAACTTAACGGAAACATAATTAAATATTGGGAATATTTGCTTATTTAATTTAGTTTCTCTTTCTAATCGTCTAAAATTAAGACAAAATTTTAATGGAGTCAGTGGTTTTCATCCACTAATTATAAACTGTTGATCATAGTGAAAAACCTATTTTAAATCCTTTGTTCTGATGGGTTCAGTTGCCTTCAAACCCAAATGATGGCGGAAAATTCAAGGTCAACGCGCAACCGATGGTTATAGATTACGAAAATAACACAATTACGTCTGCATTTGCACCAAAATATTTACTGGCACAAAAATTTCTATACCGTATAAAACTATTAAAACATTGCATACCAGCAGCAAGCTGAATTATAATATCCGAATTTAGCCAAGGCCCAAAAACGCAGTTGAAAAGTCAAACTTCGAAATTCTTAAATATATAGTATTCTTCGATGTATATCACGCACAAATTTTCCAAAAATCTTTCAAAGTTTACAAAATTCGCATTTCACGTAAAAATTTCACATATTCAACATGTTTTTTTGACTTTAAAAGTAAAAATCAATTTTCAACCCGTTTCAAGTTAAACTGTATGCACTTGCCGCCAATTTTAAGCCTAATTTTAAAAAGATGGCGGAGTGTTCCGCACGCTACCTCGCGGTGCGTTTTGGAACTGCAACCCCGCTAAATTTGAATTAACATTTCGCCGCAAATTACATATGGACTAATTTTCACAGAAATATACTGAAAATAACTTCGGAAGTGAATTATTGGGAATTTATGGGGTTTGAAATCCCAGAAACCTTGAAAAATGTGACGATGAATTACAAAAGAACATCAAAACATTTAAGAAACTTGGAATTACTAGTTCACGAATACAACAAGTAAAAACCACTTCTAAAACATGAAATAAATAAAAACCAAGTAACACTATCCATCCCATAGGACTGTATCTTCAGTTTCTAAGGAAGAAAGGTTGCTTTTTAAAATTCCAGCTGAAATCACGGATGAAAATATCAACCAAGGCTTAACAAAAATAACTTGGAACAATGTAAAGTTGGAAGAATATATTGGTAATTCTAGATTATCGTGTCAAGAGGTAAACGATAATAATACAACGATGCTTTTGTATGGAATTAACTAAAAATATTCTTTAGTTGAAAGAAACATTTGCTAATTATAAAGCAATTAATACCAAATTAATACAAATATGTGAAAAAGTTAGATTGATGAACTTTTTCCATGAAATACATGTTGAAATTTCGATTGAAGAGATAATCAAGCTTCAAGTAAAGTGCAAAATATATCCTAGTTTATTTTCGGCAAATTAAATGTAATTTATACGCAGAAAAATCAAAAGGAAAATTGCGAAAAAACTCTAAAAGATTTACTGACAGAATTTAAAGAATATATTGAGCAGCTTTATGAGTTAACTAGATTAGAATCCGCCCAAGACGCTTGCGTAAATTATTAATTAAAGCAACACATTTTATTTTTAAAGCATCTTGTATTAATTTAAAAAAAAATAATAATTGATAGATCTCACCTTACTGGGCTGCATACCATCAAAAATTAAGAGACTTACTTGCTTCATCCCTGAAAGTCCAGATGGAATCGGACCTAAATAAAATCGCGAATAACTTTGCTGCAACCAAGACTTTATTAATTAAAGGATCATTAAAAATTGAAGATCAAGAGGTAACTCTGTTACTTTAATACCCATCACCAACAAGTGATATCTAGTTTATTAGGGAGAAGGTATAAATTCGCTCATCCACATTTTTTAGCTTATCTCCAGTCCAAACGTATAGTAGGTCCGGAGTTAATCCCCGCCGCCTCTAAATTACAACCAGCAATCATCTCATTGGTTCTTGGAAACTCACGTCAGCGTGACGCGAATGACGAAAATTACAATCATATTTTCCCCACTCTGAGGAGAGGCGATTCCGATATATCCCGGCCTCCTTTTACCTCCCCCCTTGTATTTTGAAAGGGGGACTGGGACTATGATAGGCGCGCTAATACTAAGGCATCTTACACCTTCTCCCTAATAAACTAGATATCGCTTCTTGCCATCACTTAATAATTCAACTTACTTCAGATCATAGTTCAACCTAATGAAAATGAACTAGAAAATTTAATTAGCCTATTAATGGAGAATGTAAAAATTGGTTCAAAAATTTGTCAAGAAAATGAATTAATAACTTTACTGGTATATTTATAAATCTGCAGAAGAAAAAAAGAAAAACAATTTCTGAAAAATTACTAATTACTAAATTAAAATTTACATAGGTGCCCGAAAAATTTCATATTATTGAGAAAAAACTGAAAAACGTGATTAGCGATAATTGGAGAGATTCATTACAGTTCTGTGAAATTTGGAAAAAGTTTAGTTATCTTTGGGATCGCAGTAAAACTTACCACCAAGTTTTAAAGTAAAACTAAATAAGTATAATAGTATTTTGTAAATTTTCTTCACTAATTTTAATTAATATTACTTTTAGTCACGATTTCTTGTTGGAAGAAAAACTTATCATTCAATCTTTGCCAGATTCAAAGCAAACCGGTTTACTCATAATCAACGCGGAGCAATTAAAAGATCACCTTTTAACACTCGTAAATGCAAAAATTCAAATTTGATATTGCAAATCACGCGCACCGTAATTAATCATTGTACCGCGCACATGGCAAACAAAAACGGAAATATAATAGCGTTTTTTTCACGGATGTCACTTAAATCTTAATTAAATTCAATTCAATTCAATTAAAGTATTGCCCATTTGATGGTGGTCCATTACCCACGTTACTTATTATAATTATTTGTACTTGAAAAAAAAAAATTCATTTGATATTATAAATTAAGGTAGAAAACTTGCAATGTTATTATAGTGTTCCACCTATATAGTATATATGTAAATTTTTTCGTTTCCCGCCGCTATGGTCCCGGTTTTAAACTAAAGGATAACCTGGGTCTAACCTTTCCTTTGTTTAAAATCACTTGTTGCTCCTCTTTAACTTTTTTCTCTTGATCCCGACGCAGTTTTTGACATTGTTCTTCTATTCTACGTTGTTCCTCAACCATGGCTAGTCTTTCTTCAGCCTATTTGCGACGAGATACTTTTGAGAAAAAAGTCCTTAAATCCTGAAGAAAATGATCTTATTATATACCATTTTCTTCTGAGCAGCTTCCATTTTGCGATTATTTTCTTCTATTATCCTCTCCAATTCCTGACGTTTTTTACGTTCGTCTTCCTTTTAATTAAAGTTATTTGATGGAAAAGTCAGTTAAGGGGCGTAATTTTACTTCATTACTCAAAGTTTAATACTTCTTAAACGTAAAAATCATATATTTCAACAACAAGGGTAAAAAAATCACTTTGCAATACTCCGTGTGGTTGGTTTCCAATGTGCTTAAGGTTGTACAGCACGCAACAATGATCTGAGGCTATATAGTGTCTCGCATTCGCATTCGCATTCGCATACACTATGAAGTTCCAAAGAGTGCCACATAAACTTGAGAAATGCTTGTTAAATTCAATACTCGCGGGATACAGTGACCACGACACCATAAGGTGCCAATTCTATTTTAGCATACATTTTTTTTTTGTCTTTCCGTACATTGTAAATGGTAGATAAATCAACACAATCATATATAAACCCTTACAGTAACAAATTTCACAATTTCCTTTACCAAAAAATAAATACATCAACATACTGGTCAATCGGTGTTCCCGATGTCTAGATGTTTATGCAAGTTCGAAAGTAACCCCACCCTGTCTAATCGCCTTTCAAATGAAAACTGTTTCTGAAGTCGTAAAACTGCTGGGTCAGGGACAATATATATACTTATAGGGAACTAGCAAAAAATGTCACTGTGAAATTCTTCATTCCAGTAGGAGTTAAAAACTATTCCACACCTCTACAAACTCTTATAAGATACGTTTCACAACTCTTTTAAGAACCCGGGCTTTACACTGAACTTTAAAACCGTCCTCATGCAACGATTTATAAACTATCATCAAAGCTGTCACCTTTACCAGTCCCCTTTCTGATGGTAATATCCATGGAATCGCGGGAACTCACTAACTTTTCGCGTGCATCACACTAAATAACTAACTAACTAACTGGGTATCAGCGCATAACTCCGTTGGTAATTACATAACCACACGGAGTAAAAAAGGTTCAAAATATTTAGCGGGCACTAACTTTTCGCGTGCATCACACTAAATAACTAACTAACTAACTGGGTATCAGCGCATAACTCCGTTGGTAATTACATAACCACACGGAGTAAAAAAGGTTTAAGAATATTTAGCGAGAAGTATTAAACTTCAAAGCAAATTTGGGTGACATTTTTGCATACAAATTCGCACTTTTGGGAGACGGAAATCTACTGCCAGTTTTTAGTATAATCGAATATTGTAATTCTTGCTAAGGAATAATTCATCCTTTAAAGAGCCTTTATGTTTTAAGGAAAAAATTATCAATGGAAAAAAAGTCATTAAAAACTTTGCTTTCATTAATTATATTTAATTCTAAATATAATCTAAAAAAATTAATTAGACTAAATATAGAACATTCAACACAACGTTATAACTGAAGTGACTAAAACAATCAAAGAGTGGACAAGACAAAGGGGAAGATTTAGACAAATTTTGTTACCTCTTTACGTTTCTGTTCCTCTAATTCACTTTGTCTTCTCCTTTCAAGCTCCTTTAGCATTTCCTTTTCCATTTTGCGTTTAGCTTCTTCGACTCTACGAGAAACTTCAGCTTCTATGGCGTCCTTCCGTTTTTCCAACTCTTCCTGAACTCTTTTGGCAACAATTTCCTCGACCCTCTTGGCAGTTTCTTCTTCTATGACTCTCGATTCATTCTCTCTTTGACGTCTGATCATTTTGCAAAGTATTTCATGGCGTCGCATGAAAGAAAACACCCCAATTCCAAAAATGTTAATAAAAATAGAACCAAATTGGGCCCTCTTAAACGTTTTCTGGCCCCCGTCTTTCTCTCTCTCTAATATAACAAATATACGGCCCTTAAAACTTATACATTCAATTTGAACCACAAATATTTTTGGAAGATCAAATGACAATCTAAGTTGAACTGTTTTTTTTAAAAAGAACGTTCGACAGTTGAGCTTAGAATATTAATTAATTAATTACGGAGCACAATATCAATATATAACCATTTTCATGAATAAAATACGTTTTTTAAATAAAACATAGGAAGAAATAAACCACTAGCGTGTTTTTTTTTTTTTTTTTCATTTTTGTCAAAAGGATAGAAAAAAAGGGCCGTTTCTACTCACCAACTACCTCCAAAAATCTACAGCCATATTATCCAGAGCGGTACGTGACGAAACTTCGTAAATTGTCCTACAGACGGTATAATTTCCAAAATATCGCACACAAACACAATAGATCGAAACTCTTAAAGCTTAGGAATTAATCTCCTCCGCAAAGGCTTTTGGAAGATCTAGTGTCTTATTAATTTAAGGCCCCATCCCCGCGCTAAATTATCAAACATCATTTGTTCGAGGAGGGTTAAAATCTATCTAATGCTGAAATATCAGCGTTAAAAATCCCTTCATTATCATTTAACATGAATGATACTGTTCGTCTTGCGATTTTTGCAAATCACTTGCTCTTTTTATTTAAAAAGGATGAAGAGTGTCGGCAGGCAAGTTAACCTACCGCTGTCTTTCCAGCTCCGCCAATCGCTCGACTTCGTGTTGATGTCTCAGCTTTTTCCTCGATACGTGATTAGTTACGTGCCCATCAATTTCAACACTGCTAGAACTGCTGACAGAACGTGTTCTTGATCGTTTCCTACAACAAACGTTGAAATTTAATAACGTAAGCTTATAATTATTTACCGATAACAATTTTAGTTAATAAATAATTACCATGTGCGTGATATTTTTTCTACTGATCGACTCCTTGATCTCACAACATCGGGGTAGCCAAGGCTTACGTTCGATCTAATGTGCCTATCACGATCTCTATCCCTACTTTTCTCTTTGTAATAAGACTTATGTTTACTTCTGCTTTTACGTGATCGACTACTGGGTGATTTACTTCTTGAGCGACCCATTTTAGTTAATTTCGAACAAGGAATGATTAATAATTAACTAAAATAAACTTTTCTTTGCGGTGTACAAAATGGCGGCCGATGAAAAATAATCTTGGCAACTTTTCACATTCACAATCACAATGACGTCACAAAATATACCACTAACGGAACGGAACGGATCCTTTTCATCCCATATTCCCAATAATTATAGGATTATTTCTCCATAATATAGCAGTATTAATACTACAGTTTACAGTTATGTCATTTTAAACCAATTAAAATTTAGAACAGACGCTATCTCGCAACCAATGAAAAGATGTAGCATCTACTGTAGTATCCACTGTATTAGGATAAAACAAGAGAAAATTTCACAATTCCAAGATTCAGTCTTGGAATGTTCCTGCATGGAGAAAGGGGGGGTAGAGTCGAATAGGGTAATGGCAGACCTCCGCCTTCGACTGTATTAAACTCTATGGGGAAATAACATGGGGTGCTATTAGTCTATTCAACGGGTTTCCTCGTTCCCCAACCGAGATTTGTACCACTGCTCACTGTTTGTACTCCCACAGGCGGGTAGCTAAGAGGGGATGGGATAGGGGATAAATTTCTTTCTCCATGGTTCTGGAATTGGGCGGAGCAACATTCCATTCTAAAATTGCAACTCCGTGGATTTACTTCTGAAACCCCTTAGAATCTTCCCAAAAAGTATATAAACCAGCGAACGAAACGAGCGCGAAGGTTTTGGCGACTGGATTATTTTCGTTTGCCAAAGGGGTGAGTGGTCGCCATTTTGAAATTTCAAAATCGCGATTATTAATTGAACGTGTTAAAGGACGAAATCCTTTAAAACAAAGATAAAACTGTTAATTATAATTAGTACAAATAGTAAACAATCGATTCTGAAGAAAATAGTCAACATGTAATAGATATTTAATTGTTGAAATCGAGTCGGCCGGTGGCTTACCTTGGCACTGGTTCAGTTACGACCTATTTCATAATCAAGGTTCCTCATTGACTTACATTAAAGTTAAATTTGTTAAGAAACAAACAAAAATCGGTACACCATGTCCGCAATTATTACATCGGATTCCAAAGCCCCTGTGCTGGAAGTTAAAAGGGTGCAATTTGGAATTCTCAGTCCAGATGAAATTGTATGTTAATAAAAATAAATTTCCTATCATCGGCATGCGTTTGTCTCGTATTTATACCTAATAATTTAAACAATAGAAACGTATGTCCGTCACTGACGGTGGTATTAAATACCCTGAGATCTATGAAAGTGGACGACCCAAACTAGGGGGTCTTATGGACCCCAGGCAAGGGGTAGTAGATAGATTATCGCGATGTCAAACTTGCGCAGGCAACATGACTGAATGTCCTGGCCATTTTGGACACATTGAATTAGCTAAACCAGTCTACCACGTTGGATTTTTGACTAAGATCATTAAATCCTTGAGATGCGTTTGCTTCTACTGTTCCAAACTTCTAGTTTCACCCGTAGGTTTTTAGTTTAAAAAAAGGCTATCATGTGTGGTGTATGAAATTTAAAGAATTTCATGACTTTTTAGTCAAACCCCAAAATCAAAGACATCCTAACAAAATCTAAAGGACAGCCTAGAAAACGTTTAGCCCACGTTTACGATCTTTGTAAAGGCAAAAATATTTGTGAAGGTGGAGATGAAATTGATACAAAAATGGCTACAGATAGCCAAGCAACGGAGGAACCCAAAAAACAGGTAAATATTAACAACCTTCATAGTTTTATCGTAGAATTTCGTTTATTTATCAATTTTTCAGGGTCATGGAGGCTGTGGAAGATACCAACCAAGTATAAGACGCAGTGGTCTAGATTTAACTGCAGAATGGAAACACGTCAATGAAGATTCCCAAGAAAAGAAAATCCCATTAACTGCTGAACGAGTTTATGAAATCTTTAAGCACATTTCGGATGAGGAATGTTTCATATTGGGAATGGATCCTAAACACGCCAGACCCGATTGGATGTTGATCACCGTTTTACCAGTTCCTCCATTACCTGTCAGACCAGCAGTCGTCATGTTTGGTTCTGCGAGAAATCAAGATGATTTGACTCACAAACTAGCCGATATTGTTAAAGCAAATAACGAGTTGATAAGAAATGAACAATGTGGAGCCGCTGCTCACATTATTGCTGAAAATATCAAAATGTTGCAGTTCCACGTGGCTACTTTGATTGATAATGAACTTCCAGGATTACCAAGGGTATCGAAGCTTCGTGAAGTGTTCTTCTTTACGTTTCCTTGGCAAAAACCTTTAAGTTTTTCCCATCTTTCTTATAGGCCATGCAAAAATCTGGCAGGCCTTTAAAATCCATCAAACAAAGATTGAAGAGTAAAGAAGGGCGTATTCGTGGAAATTTGATGGGAAAACGTGTGGATTTCTCAGCACGTACTGTCATTACCCCTGATCCTAATTTAAGAATTGACGAAGTTGGGGTTCCACGTTCTATAGCCCAAAATTTGACCTTTCCCGAGATTGTAACTCCCTTCAACATAAGCGGGTCAGTTTTCTTCATGTGCTTAAAAATAGCACTGCAAATCCTATATTATAGATCGTGATGATGACAATTGTTAAGATGAACTTCTTTGATTGTTTTCATTATCCAATTTTTTTCTGATTCTTAAAACTGCTTTCAAGATTTGACTTTCCATAAAACGTCCGATAAATTTAAAAAAAAACTTGCAATTTCAGGATGCAAGAACTTGTTAAAAAAGGCCATAACCAATATCCCGGAGCCAAATATATTATCAGAGATAATGGAGAAAGAGTCGATCTTCGTTTCCATCCTAAACCTAGTGATCTTCACTTACAATGCGGTTACAAAGTGGAAAGACACATTCGAAATGGAGATATCATTATCTTCAATCGTCAACCGACATTGCACAAAATGTCCATGATGGGGCATAGAATCCGAATCCTTCCTTGGTCTACATTCAGAATGAACTTGAGTGTAACAACTCCGTACAACGCTGATTTTGACGGAGACGAAATGAACTTGCACGTCCCGCAATCTTTGGAAACCAGAGCCGAAATTGAACAGTTGGCTATGGTGCCTAGACAGATTTTAACTCCTCAATCTAACAAACCCGTCATGGGTATTGTACAAGATACCTTGACTGCTGTAAGGAAAATGACCAAAAGAGACGTTTACCTTGAAAAGGTGCTTATATTACATAAACCCGCTTCTTCAAACCATTAATCTTAATGATGATCAACTTAATTATGATTGATAATGATTTTAAATACTCCAATTTTTTTCTGAACATATTTTAAACACTATAAAATGTCGTTACATTCGTGTACCACATTCTTTAAAAAAATGTTTCACATATATATTTCAGGAACAAATTATGAACATTTTAATGTTCTTGCCAATTTGGGATGGTAAAGTTCCCATGCCGGCTATTTTAAAACCAAAACCATTATGGACTGGAAAACAAGTCTTTTCCTTGATAATTCCGGGAAATGTAAACTTGATCCGAAAACACAGTACTCATCCTGATGATGAAGATGACGGTCCCTATTGTTGGATATCTCCCGGAGATACCAAAGTTCTCATTGAACACGGTGAACTTATCATGGGCATCGTTTGTAAGAACACTGTAGGAGGTTCTGGCGGTTCTTTGATGCACGTAGTATTTGCTGAACTTGGTCACGAAGTGGCGGGTGCCTTTTACGGACACATTCAGACTGTAGTTAACACGTGGTTGTTGTTAGAAGGCCATACAATTGGTATCGGAGACACCATTGCTGATCAGCAAACGTAATATTTTTTTCTTTTTTCTTAATAAAACTATTTCTTGTAGGGTTCCTTCTGAGACTGATGTTCTTATTTTGCTCTTTTTGCAGATATAAAGATATCCAAATGACAATTCGTAAAGCCAAACAAGACGTGATAGATGTCATAGAAAAAGCCCATAATGACGAGTTGGAACCTTCACCCGGTAACACATTGAGGCAGACTTTTGAGAATCAAGTCAACAGAATTTTGAATGACGCTCGTGACAAAACTGGTGCCAGTGCCCAGAAATCTTTATCCGAGTTTAATAACTTCAAAGCTATGGTCGTTTCTGGAGCTAAAGGATCCAAAATTAATATCTCTCAGGTTCGACACTAATCTTATTCCTTCTATAACCAATCATTTTCAATGATGAACAGTTTAGTTTTAATGACATTAGTGATTGTAAAACGACTCCAATTTTTTTCTGAAGACTTTCATTAGCTGAAAGTTTAATCTTCATCAAAAATTTATATTTGGTCTAATCTTGTAGAACTTTCTTTTTATTGTCTGATTTCAGGTTATTGCCTGTGTAGGTCAACAGAACGTTGAAGGAAAACGAATTCCATTTGGTTTTCGTAAAAGAACTTTACCACATTTCATCAAAGACGATTATGGTCCCGAGAGTAGAGGTTTTGTAGAAAACTCTTATCTTGCCGGTTTGACACCCTCGGAATTTTTCTTTCACGCCATGGGAGGTCGTGAAGGTCTTATTGATACCGCTGTAAAAACAGCCGAAACTGGTTACATCCAACGTCGTTTGATCAAAGCTATGGAGAGTGTTATGGCAACCTATGATGGTACTGTCAGAAACAGTACTGGACAGGTCATCCAATTTCGTTATGGTGAAGATGGGCTTGACGGTTGCGCTGTTGAACTTCAAAACATGCCAACCATAAAACCGTCAAACAGAAGATTCGAACTGAAGTTCAAGTTTGACATTCAAAACGAAAGACATTTGAGAAAGATTTTTACTGAAGATATTGTCAGGGAACTTCAAGGAAGCGCTAGTACGCTCAGTGAACTCGAGAAAGAATGGGAAAGATTGAAAAAGGACAGAGAAATGTTGAGACAAGTTTTCCCTATGGGTGACAACAAAGTAGTCTTACCCTGCAACTTGCAAAGAATGATATGGAACGCTCAAAAGACTTTCCACGTTAATTTAAGAGCTCCTACAGATTTAAGTCCCTTAAAAGTAACCCAAGGTGTTGAAGAATTGGTTAAAAAGTTGGTCATTGTGCAAGGAGAAGATAGACTTAGTATTCAAGCCAATGATAACGCCACATTTTTGTTCCGAGCTTTATTGAGATCAACTTTATGTTCCAAAAGAGTGGCTGAAGAATTTAGACTCTCTGCCGAAGCTTTTGATTGGTTGTTAGGTGAAATTGACACCAGATTTCAACAATCCCAAGTACAACCTGGTGAAATGGTTGGAGCTTTAGCGGCTCAATCTTTGGGAGAACCCGCCACTCAGATGACCTTAAACACATTCCATTACGCTGGTGTGTCAGCTAAAAACGTCACCTTGGGTGTCCCTCGTTTGAAGGAAATTATCAACATATCGAAAAAACCAAAAACACCATCTCTGACTGTGTTTTTAACCGGCGCCGCTTCCAGAGACGCTGAAAAGGCTAAAGACGTATTATGTCGTTTGGAACACACTACATTGAGAAAAGTTACAGCCAATACCGCCATTTATTACGATCCTGATCCCCAAAACACAGTCATCAGTGAAGATCAGGAATTCGTCAACGTCTACTATGAAATGCCTGATTTCGATCCTTCTAGGATCTCCCCTTGGCTCTTACGTATAGAGTTGGACAGAAAAAGGATGACGGATAAGAAATTAACCATGGAGCAGATTGCTGAAAAGATTAACGCCGGGTTCGGAGACGATTTGAATTGCATCTTCAATGATGATAATGCTGAGAAACTCGTCCTACGTATTCGTATTATGAACAACGACGATAGCAAGTTCCAAGAAGAACAGGAACAAATGGAAGATAAAATGGAGGATGATGTTTTCCTTAGATGCATTGAAGCTAACATGTTGAGCGACATGACTTTACAAGGCATTGAATCAATAGCTAAAGTCTATATGCATTTGCCTACAACTGACAACAAGAAAAAGATAGTCCTGACTGATACTGGAGAATTTAAAGCCATCGCGGAATGGCTACTCGAAACTGATGGTACCAGTCTAATGAGAGTCCTAAGTGAAAGAGATGTTGATCCAGTTCGCACATATTCCAATGATATTTGCGAAATTTTCTCTGTACTTGGTATTGAAGCTGTACGAAAGGCTGTAGAGAAAGAAATGAACCACGTCATCTCTTTTGATGGTTCCTACGTAAATTATCGTCACTTGGCTTTACTTTGCGACGTCATGACTGCAAAAGGTCATTTGATGGCTATCACTCGTCACGGAATTAATAGACAAGATACTGGCGCCCTGATGAGATGTTCTTTTGAAGAAACTGTGGATGTATTAATGGATGCTGCCTCTCACGCTGAAGTCGACCACTTGAGAGGTGTTTCTGAGAACATAGTTGTTGGGCAATTAGCCAGAATGGGCACTGGTGCCTTTGACTTGATGTTGGACGCTGAGAAATGTAAACACGGAATTGAAATCTTGGTAGAAAGAGCTGGACCATTGGGAGGCCCTGGAGTATTCTTTGGCAGTGCCGCTACTCCATCAAGTTCCATGTCTCCTCAGATGACTCCCTGGAATATGGGAACTCCGGCTTATAATAATGCCTGGTCCCCCGCATTGGGAAGTGGAATGACCCCAGGCGCTGCTGGATTTTCACCCTCAGCGGCTAGTGACGCCAGTGGATTCAGTCCAGGGTATAGCCCAGCCTGGTCTCCAAATCCTGGTTCACCAGGAAGTCCAGCTTCTCCTTATATACCAAGTCCTGGCGGCGCTATGTCCCCGAGTTATTCACCATCCTCGCCGGCATACGCTCCTTCTTCACCTTCCTTAACTCCGCAAAGTCCGAGCTACAGTCCAACTTCACCATCCTACTCTCCAACAAGTCCTGGCTATTCTCCAACTTCACCGTCGTACTCGCCTACAAGCCCGAGTTACAGCCCTACTTCGCCATCTTACTCTCCAACAAGCCCGAGTTACAGTCCGACTTCACCATCTTACTCTCCAACAAGCCCGAGTTACAGTCCGACTTCGCCATCTTACTCTCCAACAAGCCCTAGTTACAGTCCGACTTCGCCGTCGTACTCTCCAACCAGTCCAAGTTACAGTCCGACTTCACCGTCGTACTCCCCGACCAGCCCCAGTTACAGTCCCACATCACCATCTTACTCGCCTACCAGTCCGAGTTACAGCCCAACATCCCCGTCTTATTCACCTACAAGTCCGAGTTATAGCCCTAGTTCTCCGAACTATACTCCAACAAGCCCGAGTTACTCGCCTACTTCGCCTTCTTATTCACCAACAAGCCCGAGTTACTCGCCAAGTTCGCCTAATTATTCTCCTCAAAGCCCCAGTTACAGTCCTGGAAGTCCGAGCTATTCACCAAGTAGCCCTAAATATTCTCCGACTTCGCCTTCTTATTCACCAGCTAGCCCTAGTTACTCTCCTAGCTCGCCCAGTTACACACCAACTTCTCCTAAATATAGCCCAACAAGTCCGACTTATTCCCCAACTTCCCCGTCATACTCCCCAACAAGTCCAAAGTATTCCCCAGCCAGTCCAACTTACACCCCAACTTCCCCGCAATATAGCCC
Source organism: Phalangium opilio (assembly GCA_019434445.1). Taxonomy (NCBI): domain Eukaryota; kingdom Metazoa; phylum Arthropoda; class Arachnida; order Opiliones; family Phalangiidae; genus Phalangium; species Phalangium opilio. The sequence goes on from JAEQBA010002730.1 coordinate 22,457, forward strand.
TAGTTCTCCTCAATATTCCCCAACTTCCCCTCAATATAGCCCTAGTTCTCCTCAGTATAGTCCGTCTTCTCCCAAATATTCCCCAACTTCTCCGACATATTCACCTACTTCACCTCCTATGTATATGTCTGGAAGTCCGACATATTCACCCTCAAGTCCTAAGGGTTCGAGTTATTCCCCCGGAAGTCCGAGTTATTCACCAACTTCCCCATCTTATAGTCCAACTAGCCCTAGTATGATGGAGGAAGATAGTGACAATGATGATAACGAAAATTAAAATGTTTTTCCTATAACAATGTTTTTAAAATAAAATTTTCTACCCTATAATATTACATTTTAAACGAAAGAAGTTAAAATTAAAATTACACGCAAAAAAAAATAATTATTTTTTAAAGGGACTAAGCTTTTTCCCCATTTATATTTCTTAGATTAGTAATTAGTTTAATTAATTGCTATTATTTTTTCAAGTAATTATCAAATCATAATTAAATTGAATCAATTTTCTATTTCTTTCTTGATATTGTTTTTTCTAAAATATTGTGATGATGAAAGTGTTTGCACAATAGTTACTTATAAAAGTAAAAAAAAAATGTTTTAAATGTATCCTACTCTATTTATGATTTATCATTTCAACTGTGGGTATTTTGGTGCGGTTAAATGTTTAATCTAAGCAAGAAAAACCTATGAAAATGTAAATAAAAATGTGAATAAAGATTGAAAATCCAAATTTCTGCACTCTTTTTTCTTTTTTTTTGAAGGGTATGAGAAGCTTCGTTTGAAAAACCTCTGATTTATATAACAAAAGAAACCTCCGATTTATATAACAAAAGATAGAATTAATTTCTGTGAATAGGGACTTGGCAGTACTACGTCATGCAACGTCAGGCTACCTTCCACTAGTGCTAAAAAACATACCAGGAGGAGGGGCTTATATAGCTTTCATTCTGTTAAAAAAACATACCATAATGGCGCTGGGGGCGGAGTTAAGCCCGAATTGCCAAGTCCCTATTCCAAAATATCAAGCTTTTAATTCTCCGATTTCTGGTTATTTGGCAATATGCATTTGAAAATCCTTCATATGAAATTATTTGAAATTCTTTTTTTATGAAAGGCTAAACCGTTTCCCTGTAGTTTGACGTCACAGATATATTTTTTTCACGTGAGATGGTGCCACTCTCTCTCCTATCAGACCAAAAGTTTAGAATGGCGAGAAGCTAGAGACACGAGACACAGACACGTATACCTCGCGCGTGCGTATAGGATTCCCGCGCTTTTTTTCCTCACGTCATAGTGATGTCATAAAACAGGCAAACAAGCTCGACAAGACAAAATTGTCGATATATCGAAACTAAGATTTCGTGATTTTTCAATGGATTTTAAAAATAGAAACATTGGTTCAATTATATTAAAAACTTGGATGTTTTGAAAGTAGAGACTTGAAAGTGTAACATAATACCACTTTCGTGGGAAAATATGATATGAAATTGTAAATTCGCATACCCTTTAAGATAATCAAATGAGACTTAATTTCATAATTTATTTATTTTTCATCAACCAATTACAATCACAATTTTACAGAACATTTATACATATTTTGACTTATGGAAATTAGCTAATATAGGCAAGTTTTCTTCATGATCCGAAGGAATTCTTCCTTGTTTACCTCTCCATCTCCATCCCTATCAGCTTCATTAATCATTTCTTGTAGATCTTCCTCCGTTAAATTTTCACCTAATTCTTCAGCAACTCTCTTAAGGTTCTTGAATGATATTTTTCCAGTACCGTCATCATCAAATAATTTAAAAGCTTTCATAATTTCTTCGTTGATATCCTTTTCGGCCATTTTAGTGGATATGACCATAGAAAAATCTTCAAAGTTTATCTTTCCTACGTGTAAATCTTCCAAAGTTATTTCACGTGAAAAGTATGCATGATTGATTTTTTTACCAGTGGAATCTTTATCTATTTCGGCAATCATGCTCTTTATTTCTTCCTTTTTAGGCTCAAATCCCAGCGCCCGCATTGTAAACTTTAGAATATACGAGGATACTTTTTTTAAACTGACATTCTTGAGAAGTGTCAATGTTTAAGTTAATTAATTTATACTTTGAGATCTTTGGAGTCAATGGTCCCTGTACCATCTGGATCAAACAAAGTAAATGCTTCTTGGATATCTTGTTTTTGTTGATCTGTTAATTCTGGTTTACTGCCCGTTTTTTTCTTGCTTGAATTTGGGATACTCGTCTTTTTAAACGCGGAAGACTGTGTAAAAATTATCCATTTTAAAGGAAATAGACTAATGGCACCCCATGTTATTTATCCATAGAGCTTAATACAGTTGAAGGCAGACGGCTGCCATTACTCTATTGAAGCCTTAGCCATTTTTTTTTTTTTTTTGACAATCGGCCAAGGCTTAAAGTTTGACATGCCATGCAGCAATTCTGGCAAACATTACATAAACATAACAGGGTTTTTTTTTCTTGGGATACTCGTCTTTTTAAACGCGGAAGACTGTGTAAAAATTATCCATTTTAAAGGAAATAGACTAATGGCACCCCATGTTATTTACCCATAGAGCTTAATACAGTCGAAGGCAGACGGCTGCCATTACTCTATTGAAGCCTTAGCCATTTTTTTTTTTTTTTTGACAATCCGCCAAGGCTTAAAGTTTGACAAGCCAGAAGCCAATGCTGCAATTCTGGCAAACATTACATAAACATAACAAGGTTTTTTTTCTTACCATATCTTTATGTAGTCGTAATCTTCGCTATTCTTAGCATTAAACTGGTTCTATGGATTTGATTTTACCGTGTTTTCTTTCAATTATTTTTCATTAATTAGACATAACGATATTTTTTTTTATTATCTTTTAGCACCATCTATAATAGAATCGATGAACTAAAAACCGCGTATATCGCGGGAAATTCTTAAAAAAGGCGCGAAAAAACACGTGTGATGGGAATCTAGAATTAGATCCGCGATTTAGTATTGTTTACGTTTTTGTTGAGTGTTGAAAATAGTTTTAAGCAAGAAACTATAATACTACATTAATTATCTCCTAAATTAGTAAATATTTAAGCGCGAAATATGGATGATAAATCCCTTGATGATGATTCTAAACATCCCAACACCCCTAAACATCAAATATTTCATTTAAATCACAATGTTTTAGCCACAGTCGAGAGTACAAGAACAATATTAGGTCTTATTCAATCCCCAATTTCTTTTGCTCAAGTAAATTCTAGTCTTCTATTACCCGAAACTGCTGCGAACAATTCTGACAGAAGCCCAGCATGTGTCAAATTCAATAAATCAAGACCCCAACAATCCTACAATTCATTTGAAGATGACACTGAAAATTTATCACCACCAAAATCCCAAACTTCCAGCAGCGAATATGATACAGAAAGGACCAGAAGAATTGTAAGTATGAGGGGAATAAATACATATTGCCCTAGCTTCTTTACATGCTAGAAAACATATCAGAAGGGGGCTGAAATAGCAGGGTTCATACAAACCTGGAAAAATCAGGGAAATAAATAGTTGACGAAAACCTCAGGGAAAATTCAGGGAAATTTCGAATTTTTAGTGAAATTCGGGGAAATCAGGGAAATTTGCGTCAAACAGGGGCAGAGTAATTAAGCAAAATTTGCCCCCCCCCCCACTACTTAGTTAACATTTGCACCATAGGATACTCCATATACGGGAAAAACCTGGGAAGTATGGGGAAAAACCTGGGAAATTCAGGGAAGTATGGGGAAAAACCTGGAAAATTCAGGGAAGTATGGGGAAAAACCTTGAAATCTCAGGGAAATTTGTTTTCCAAAAGTTGTATGAACCCTGAATAGCTTATTCTGGAATATTTTTGAACACAGGTCTGTGAAAATACTATTGAATCTTTGCAAGAAAAAGTATGTCAGAAATGATTTAGTCCCCCAGTTTCATTTCTTTAAAAGAAAACCCCCAATTCCTAGATTTTATCTATGGAACAAGAAAATGCTGTTTTAAAGCTAGAAAAGCATAAAAAGGATATTGAACTTCGGAAACTACATGAAACACTAAACCAAGTGAAGTATAGTTGGAAAAACACTGAGGATTATCTGTCATCAATCACAAAGAGTCACACTATTTTGCAAAAAGATTTAAATGAAGCTAAAATGGTATTACCTATTTATTAACGATAAATAATGGTTTTAAATTAATCCCCCCCCCCAAGCTCAATTCTAGTCTTGCTCAACAATTATCAAGCTCAAAATACGAAATTGAGTCTCTCAAAAGATCAGAACATGAATTGAAAGTTAAATGCGATACAGAACTAACGAAATTTCCACTAGAAATTGAGAATCTAAAGAAAAAACTTGAAAAATACGATGAAGCCATCGTTCAATATCAAAAAGATATTCATTCCTATCAAACTGAACTCTTTAAAGTTCAAAAAGAAAACCAAGATGTATATTCTTTCATTTTTTTTTTTTCATAATTAATTTTGCATTAATTAATATGAAGTGTAGTAATAATTTTAATTACAGATAATTCGAGCTAAAGTTAAATTAGAAACTGACAATGAAGGAATAATATCCAAACTTCATAAAACTATAAGAGATATTGAACAAACTAACGTGGACTATAAAAACCAAATTGGAAAATTGCAATCGGAAATGCAAAATTTAAGTGAAATAAATGAAAAACTACAGAAGGAAATTAATAACTTGACTCTAGAAAAGGTTTAATTAATTTAACTAGTAATAATTTATTAATAAACTTAACTAAACCTTTTTTATTTAAACTTCAGGACAACTTGGAGATTGATTTACGAAAAGCAGAAGCCAGTAAAATAGCCCAAGATGTGGAAAACTTGGCAACACTGAAGAAAACAGTAACTTCTTAATGAGTTAACAGCAGTGGTGTGCGAGTCCCGTTTTTTTCGGTTTCGAGCCGAGTCCGAGTATCGAAACTAATTTCTTATCGAGTATCGAGCCGAGTCTCAAAAATACTTTCGAGTATCGAGTATTTAGATAGGTCAAATTTTGGTTCTTTCGCGTAATTATCGAGTCTCAAATATTGACTTGTCGAGTAGCAATTTTGAAAATTTCTTGAAAATAACGAAGATTTTCAATTATCTAATATCCATAACTAGTTCAAAAAGATTGTTAGTGATCAATTAAACATTGAACAATTGATTTTCAAAATAAATGATCATGAACTCATCGTCTGCTATAGTTGTAAGCCTCGGACTCGAGTATTTGTCAGAGTATTTAAGATTTAAAAAGCTACTCGAATCTGTCTCGAGTATCTCAATGTGTTGTTATCGAGTATCGAGTCGAGTACTCGAACTTAACGAGTACTCGCACACCCCTGGTTAACAGTGCCAATTAATAACAGTACTAATTATGAATTTTTGAAGATATCGGATAAAGAAGCAGAGTTTGAAGAATTCAGAAATAAATTAGCCTTGTTAAAAAGTGAAGAAATGCAAAAACTAAAATCCAGATATGAAAGTATAGTTCAAGAGACGCAAAATCAACATAAAATTCAAGTTAATGATCTTCTAAACAAGATTAAAGAATGTGAATCGGATAAAACACAGAGGTATCATTCATTTTGATTTTTGAAATTAATTTAATTTAAATTAAATCTAATCCTCAAATAAATTCTAATTATAGTTTAAGCTCCATCAATGAAGAATTAAAACTAGCCAAAGATAAAATAGAAAAATTGAAATCTGGCAGGTCTGCAAGTGCAATCCAATGCAATGAATTAATTAATTAATATCTGATAATAATTTAATTAATTAAACTGTTTGTTTCTTTAATTTATGCATATTTAGAAATAAAATTCTGTCAAGGCTTCAAATTCATCTACAAAATCAATGGAAAGAATCTGTAAATTTGCTGTACGCTGATGAGGAAGAGGAAGATAATGATAATTTTATCAAGAACCCTTTAAATTTCCATCAAAATTCAAAAACTAATTGGTTAAACAATCCTAATGAACTCTTCAACACCCCAAAATCAACTAAACAAGACCTAGCCGTGATTATTCCAGAATTAGAGGATGAAACTAAAATGTTTTCAACTCAAAGACCAACATTAACATTAACAACTCCTAAATTAAACTGGGGGGAGACTCAGGAAACCAAAACTCCACAAATCCAACCCAAAAACTCCGAGTATAACATTAACTAGCTTAATTTTGCATTAATTAAAGCCAATTAATTAATTAATTAAACTAAACCACTTATTTTTTTCACAGAGACCACCAAAGTTCAACTTCAACTTCTAAATGTGACTCAGAAACCCTTCAACGTTACATAAAAATGGTAAGGCCTCAATATCAATATTTCTCTAGTTTTCAGATCAGACTACGCTGCTGCAGGAGGACAGGTTACTTGGTGGACATAGTGCAGTATCAACAGGGTTCATACAAACCTGGAAAACAGGGAAAACTTGGAAAAATCAGGGAAATAAATAGTTGACAAAAACCTCAGGGAAATTTAGAATTTTTAGTAGAATTCAGGGAAATTTGCTTCAAACAAGGGCCGAGTTATTAAGCAAAATGTTCGTGAACATTCCCTCCATAAGATTAACATTACACTATACTTTGGAGGCACGTAACTCTGGTTTTATTAGAGATACGGGGATGTCCTTTGAGTATGTTATAGTCCAATTTGACCCCCATCCAACCATGCTAAAAACGTAGGGCTACGACAAACAGGGGCCGAGTAATTAAGCAAAATGTTCATAAACATCCCATCCATAGGATTAAAATTACACTATACTTTGGAGGCTCATAACTCTGGTTATATTATTAGAAATACGGGGATGTCCTTTGAGTATGTTATAGTCCAATTTGACCCCCATCCAACCATGCTAAAAACGTAGGGCTACGACAAACAGGGGCCGAGTTATTAAGCAAAATGTTCATAAACATACCCCCCTCCGTAGGATTAACATTGCACTAAACTTTGGAGGCTCAAAACTCTGGTTATATTAGACATACGGGGATGTCCTTTGAGTATATTATAGTCCAATTTGCCCCCCATCTAACCATACTAAAAACGTGGGGCTACGACAAACAGGGACCGAGTAATTAAGCAAAATGTTCATAAACATCCCCTCCATAGGATTAACATTACACTAAACTTTGGAGGCTCGTAACTCTGGTTATATTAGAGATATGGGGATGTCCTTTGATTATGTTATAGTCCTATTTGCCCCCCCCTCCTCCTTCGTTAACATTTGCTCCATAGGATACTCCATATACGGGAAAAACCTGGAAAACATAGGGAAGTATATGGGGGGGAAAAACCTCCCATAAATCTCAGGGAAATTTGTTTAAATCCAAAAGTTGTATGAACCCTGTATCAAGTAGCCCCGCCTCCTATTGTAAATGGTATCAATCCTCCTAGTCTGAAAACTCTGCATATTTTTCAGTTATTACAAGAAAATGTGTCTGATGATTGTAATGAAGAATTTGAACCAAGATCAACTTCATTGGAAAGTAAAACCAACCAAAATGAAGTTTCCAATAAAACTCCTAAAACAAGTGAAAAATCGCCTCCATGGAAATAAATTTAGAAATCTTTTTTTTTTTTGCTTCAAAATTCATTCAAGTTCATTTAGTTTTTGATATAATTATAATTATAAATTTGCACTGATAAAATTATTTGTAATTAAAGAAATTAATATTGTCATTGTTCTTTGTTTTGTTTGTAAATATCACGATTATATTATATTTCAAATGTAATTAAAGTTATTAAACTCATTTTTGTGTAAAAAAAATTAAAATTGTAAGTAACATTGGATTGTAAAGTTATCCATGGAAATTTCACAAAATGGATGGAATATAGTTTAAGAAGGTAACTTTTGTCACCACTTTTTTCACTCCTTTCCCAAAACTGTTCCTGCATTCCAATATGTAGAAAGCCGTATTTATTATACTTTGCCATTAGGCCTAAAACCCATAATTTCCCTCAGCCAATCAGAGCGTGATTGGTCACGTGCTTTCCGTTAGGAGAAAACCCGTCTCCTTTTTCTTTCCTCACTCCTCCGAAAGATATTATACGAGTCAGATCATTCAATCACCCGGTCCATAATTATGTATTACTATTTTTGTTAACATACCTCCGAATAAAAGAATCATGATGCAGTAAGCTAGACTTTTATTCATTAAATAACCACAACAAATGGTAGCAGAGCGTGGTTAACGCGTAATTAGTAATCACGTACGGAAGTCAAGGCCTAATTTGCCACGAGGGAGCCGAGGCCCAAAAGAGGGTACACCACGTGGAAGCCAAGGCCCGATCAGTTCCTAATGAAAGAAGAGAATGGCAGAAGCAAAGCAGCCTATAGTCAAGTTAACAGCAACTAATTACAAAAGTTGGAGGTATGAAGCAGAATTAAAATTGCAGGAAAAAGGATTATGGGAAATAGTTACCGGGACAGAAACGCCACCAGCCACAACGGCTGCGGCAGATGTGATAGCGAACTACAAGTTAAGAGTAGCAAAAGCGAATTCAATCATCAGACTATCAGTTAGTGAGGAGCACAGAGATTTGGTAGGAGAGTGTACAACCCCGAAAGAAACATGGGATACTCTGAAAGACAGATTTCTACCAACATCAAGAGCAAGGGTAGCGGCTCTACGAGAAGCCTTCTACACAGTGAAGTGTAAAGCGGATGAGAGTATACCAACGTTTATGGGAAGGGTATACGCCCTCAAACGTCAGCTAGTAGAAGCCGGTGAAACTGTTGAAGATAAAGATGTCACTTATCAATTAATTCACAAGTTACCAGAAAGTTACGAAGCTATCGTACAACAAATATACCACTATGATGACGCTTCTTTCACATCGACCGTTGTTCACAAGACACTATTGGCGGAATATAATAGACAAACTCATAGGGATGAAGAACGAGAAGAAGAAACTGACGCTTTCATGGCTCAGTCCCGCAACAAAGCAACGGAAGCGAGAAGATCACCATTCCAAGGCAGATGCTATGCTTGTCATAGACAAGGACATTTCGCTTCTGAGTGTCGAAGTCAGTCAATACAAAGAAAGAAAATAAACGTGAAAGAAACAACAGATCAAAAGAAGAGGTCCGACAGAAAGAGGAATTTCTTCGTCTCTGCACAATGTTTGTCAGTAATCAATGAAGGATGGATCATAGATACAGCAGCCACCCATCACTTTTGTAACAAACGAGAATATTTTAGTACGTTTACCCCATACATATCCGAAGCCGTCTGTGGTGAAGGAAATGCAACAATCGAAGGACGAGGGGAAATAAATATTCAAGTTGGCGGTAAAGATGGAGAAATCTTTGGTCTACTTAACGTCCAATTTACACCAAACATGAGAAGAAATTTGATTGCGGGCAGATTGATCGACAAGGCGGGTTATAAGGGAGTAATCAAGAATTCTCGATATACAGTATATGATGAAGAAGGAAGTGTCGCTTTCGTCGCCCCACTCTCTGGCGATAACCTGTACACATTAAAGGACGTCGAAGTCGTGATTGAAGAGACAGAAGATAGTACAGAAGACAAAATGGAAGTAAACGCCACAAACCCAGAAGTAGCTATTAAAGACATAGACTTATGGCACAGACGTATTGGACATCTGAATGAGGGAGACTTGAAACATATGGCACGTCATCAAATGCTACAAGGAATGGAAAAAGTAAACGGCAACTTAAGTACCTGTATCCCCTGCAACCTCAGCAAGAGCGTGAAAACATCACATAAGTCACTTGGGAAAATCCACAGTAAAGGGATACTGGATCTTATCCATTCGGATGTTTGGGGACCAGCGACGGTAACTTCAATTGGAGGCGCTCGTTATTTCGTAACATTCATAGACGACCACAGTCGATATATATGGATTTTCGTTTTGAAAAGAAAGAATGAAGTCTTCGACAAATTCAAGATATTCCAGAGAAGAGTTGAAAGAGAAACCGGAAGAAAAATAAAAGCCATTAGAACAGACAATGGAGGGGAATATTGCTCCGATGATTTCGGCAAGTACCTAAAAACAGAAGGAATCAGACATGAACTAACAAACACTTACTCACCCCCTATGAACGGAGTATCCGAAAGAATTAACAGGACGTTATTGAACATGACACGTACCCTGATAGAAGAAGCGAAACTCCCACTCACCATGTGGGCGGAAATCGTAAGAACCGCGGTGTACCTCAAAAACCGATCGAGACACTCCATGCTCGGGAACAAGGTCCCTGCGGAAATAATGATGGGAAGGACACCAAGTGGCAAGCACCTCAAAAGGATTGGTAGCCTCGCATTTGTGCACATCCCAAAGCAAAAACGCAAGAGCAAGTTAACTAACCGGTCGAAAACGGGCGTACTTGTTGGATATGCATTTAACACAAGAGGATATCGTATATACCACCCATCAGAAGGAAAAATCAAAGAAACCAAGCACGTCAGATTCGACGAGAACATTTTGGGTATGGAATATGAAAGACCTCAAGATCGAGAGCAGGAAACAACCGTCTTTTCATGGCCAGACGATGATGAAGACGAGGATGATGATGACGGGGACATACAACCCACCATTGCACAACCATTACCTCACACACCATCGACACAAAGGACTAAAGAAAAAGAAGCAGGGGGAGCGAAAGACGTTACCCAGCCAGAAGAACAAGAAGCAGAAGAAGAGGGAGAAGACGCAACGGAACAAGCAACAGGGGGAGCGCAAAGAGGAACCCTAAAAGGCTGGAGACGCGAAGTTAAAATCAGGCAATCAGGAAAAACGAAAGGCATGGCGGACATCTTTTATTTTGATCCCAACGGAAATAGTTTCCGCTCAAGACCTGAAGTTGAGACGTATATAGAGGAACACAACCTCCCAATCGATATTAATTTATTCGATTTCTCAAGGAAGAACCAGGCATCAGAATTACTGGCAACAATAGCACAAAACGACGTAGACGAAGTATTCGCTGCGCATTGTACAGAGGTTAATATACCTCAAACGTACGAAGAAGCCGTAACATCACCGCAGGAAAAGGAGTGGAGGACTGCAATGGATGAAGAAATATGTACCCTAGCAGAAAGAGAAGTAACCACCCTAGTAGAAAAACCCAAAGAACGTAAAGTTGTCGGATGTCGTTGGATATATACCCTCAAGAAAGACCCTCAAGGGAAGATAATTCGGTACCGAGCTCGCATAGTAGCAAAAGGTTATAGTCAAGTCGAAGGGATTGATTATGAAGAAACTTTTGCACCAGTTGTAAATTTTGCTCTGATTCGTTTCTTTATCGTACTGTTTGTTGTCATGTTGGGTTGGCAAAGTTGCCATATGGATGTAAAGAACGCCTATCTTTATGGAGACTTAGATCGTGACGTCTATATGAGTCAAATTCCAGGCTATACCAAAGGAAATATAGCAACCCACTGTTTAAAAGTACGAAAAGCGCTGTATGGCTTACAACAGAGCGGGCGTCTCTGGTTCAAAGAACTGGACAATACATTTGACGAACTCGGGTTCAAGAAATTTAGCGGTACTAACTGTGCTTATTATTTACCAAAACAAGCGATTGTTTTGGTCTACGTCGACGATATAGTCATCCTCGCAAAGGACTTGGACATTGAAGAAGATATCAAGAACAAACTATCAAGAAAGTACGAACTCAAGTTGTTAGGACCATTACAAAAGCTACTGGGTGTCCAATTCCAAAGATACGAAGACGGCTCTATGAAACTACACCAAACATCCTACGTTCAAGAAATAGGACGAAAATTCAACATAAAGTTAGAGACCCCCGTTAGCTTGCCTATGAAACCTAATTTTATCTTATCAAGACTGGATAGCCCGACAACTGATGAAGAAAAGAAACGAATGGAAGTATACCCATACAAATCGTTGATTGGCAGCTTACTATTCGTAGCCCAAAGAACAAGACCTGATATTCTGTTCTCAGTCGTCTCACTTTCGCAATACAGCAGCAATCCTGGCTACACTCATTGGAACACACTGCTCCAGTTAACAAGGTACGTCCTAACCACCGATAGCCATGGATTATTCTACAAACAGAAACCAAGTCAAGAGCTCCGAATCTACTGCGATAGTGATTGGGCGTCAGACCGCGATACAAGAAGATCGAATTGTGGATACGTCACATTCCTTGGATCAGCACCAATCACATGGCGTTCCCTGAAACAGAAATCGGTATCCCTATCCAGTATGGAAGCAGAGTACGTGGGCATGTCCGAAGCAGTGAAAGAAATAATGTGGCTGTCGCCTATTATTAATGACCTAAGACAATTTAATATTAGGTTAACGCAACCAGTATTATATTGTGATAACCAATCCGCGATTTATTTTGCTAAAAATACTATAGAAAACCAAAAATCCAAACACATTGATATAAGATTTCACTTTATTAGAGAGCAATTCGAGAACGGTTTAATGTCTATACAGTATGTCGCATCAAAAGATAATGTCGCGGATATTTTCACAAAAATCCTAAATAAGACTAGTTTTGGAAATTGTGTAAAAGCTTTAAACTTAAAAGAAATCTAATGTCAAAGTAGGGGGAGTGTAGAAAGTCGTATTTATTATACTTTGCCATTAGGCCTAAAACCCATAATTTCCCTCAGCCAATCAGAGCGTGATTGGTCACGTGCTTTCCGTTAGGAGAAAACCCGTCTCCTTTTTCTTTCCTCACTCCTCCGAAAGATATTATACGAGTCAGATCATTCAATCACCCGGTCCATAATTATGTATTACTATTTTTGTTAACATACCTCCGAATAAAAGAATCATGATGCAGTAAGCTAGACTTTTATTCATTAAATAACCACAACACAATAAGCACTTCACCATTCCCTCTCCCCATGGATTAACTAACGCTACGGATAGTTCGTTCCCCTATAGTTCTAGGGATAGTTCGTTCCCCCAAAAAGATAACGCATGCATGTTCCAAACGCCCCCTAGCAGCAGCTACTATCCCTAACAGGAAGTTATAAGAAAATTGGACCAAATATCACGTGGTGATGACGTCAAAATTGAAATACTGCCTAAATTGGGCTAAAACGATTTATTTTGCCGAGAGATGGCGCTATATCTACATCCGTTTTGGTCCAATAAATTGGGGGAATGAAGAGGGGAATCAAGGAATAATTCGGAACATGTAGTTGGCGAGGGAAACACAGTTAGTGAACAATCCCTAGCGTTAGTTAATCCATGCCCTCCCTCCCAAACCAGCAGAAATGTTAAACATTAACAATTACCCTGCATTTGGTTGCAAAAACGAATTTGCAATGACACAATCCCCATTGTCACAATTAGTGTATTGTACCTGAATGTTCCTGTTGGTTTTTCTGCGAAAAAATTTCACTATAGGGTTCACAACGCGGGATTGTTCATCATGTATCTCACTTCCTTCCTGATATGGAAAAGATCCAGGGACACCTGCTGGATTTTCATTGTCTGTTAAAATAACCAAGTCTGCCGCTTTCTTCTTTTGTTGGTGGTAATAGATGAGTATGGCAACAGCGGAAAGTAGTAGCAGAAGTAATATCGCAAAAATGATTACTAGTTTGTAGACAATAACATTACCAATGGGAACACAATCTAATTTCTTTCCAACATTAACAGTTTCATCAATGATGAAATGGCCTTTTGAAGAACCAATATGCAAATCAGCTTTGACAAGTACTTCTTGGGGATCATTCTGTACTAGGACAACGTGTAAGTCAGTGGACAACCGATGGCCATCTTCAAAATGCTTAGTTTCAGCTACATTTGATGTGACGAATGTATGTTTCCATCTTATAGTATGGTTCTTATCAGTAATTACAAATTTGACATCAATGGGATTATGGCACACATTGAAGTATATTTCAATATTAACAGGATGGGCGCCAATGTATGACGTGCAAAAGGCTTGAAAGTCGTGAAAATGGCATAGTTCTGAAAGGAAATAGTTATAAAAATTAATTTTAATAACATCTTAAACAGTTTTTCACTAAGCCTTGGCAAGTCAAGTAAAATTGCATAATTTATTTTAACTCTTACCAGATTTGATGCCTACAATCTGCAAGATTAGGCTTACGAATAAAAACCATCTTTTAATCATTTCGCCACTGACATGAACGTTAATTAAATTAAACATTACTAAACTTTAATTTTACACATTTTGACACGGCTTCTCAACTTCTCACATGTCCACGACCAAAACAAAACCATGAGCCCATGACAACTGTCACTCTAATAGCGTTTTCAAAATGGTATTTTCAATGGAGTAGTTTTATTGGAGTGACAATGAAATTTCCCTTAAAAGTGCCATAAAATGCAGCTAAGTTTCCTGTTATTCTACTCCATGGTGAAAAGAGTATATGCTGCTAGCGCTCCTAGCGTCAGCGTCGTCCACCAAAAAACTTTTCATGACGTAATAATAAATTTTCTTAAAATTAAAATTTTAAAACTAAATATTTAGTATAATTCTAAAATTATTATATAATTCTATAAAAATATATTAAATTAAAAAACTATTTTGTTTTAAATTTTTTTAGTTGCTTGTGTATCCTAGGAGGATGGAACTCGTTCCGGGAGGGGAAAAGAGTTCCATCCTCCTAGGTGTATCTTCTGCACGGCAGAAAATACGTGAGTCATCAAGAGGGGAAAAAACCTAATATAAAAGCGCCCTCTCTCCGCGAAATCTTTCTCTTCCTTTCTGCCCATCTTGCTGGCACAAGTCGACTAAATTCGTCGTGTTAAAATCCAATTTAATCTTAATTAAAATGATTATTTTCAAGGATATTATTACTGGTATGTATATTTAGTAACATAATCCGTCTTTTTAACCTAAAAAAATGTAGTTAAATAGCGTATTTTATATAATATATGATTTTTCAGGTGATGAGATGTTCACAGACTCATCCAAGTACAAAGTCATTGACGACTGTCTTTACGAAGTCGAATGCCGGGTAAATTATCGTTTTATTACCTTATTTTTAAGTTTCCCTTGTAAATATTGTTCCAGCTTATCGAAAGTAATTAAAATTAGACCGATAAAGTAGTCGTAATCGTAAATAGTTAAAAATCTGATAAGTCAGTGACCTGTGACCGAGGCTTAGGTAGCATATGATTATAATATGAAAATGTAGGTGTGTTTTCTTGTCATTCGGGGAAGTCCGGTGACTCAGTTTAGAAGTTAATGATGTTTTTTACTAATTAAGTACTCGTCTAATATTTTAACAATTAATTTTATAGCAAATTACCCGTAAAGAGGGTGATATTCAACTTGATGGAGCTAACCCTTCCCAAGAAGAAGGTGATGAGGGCACAGACGAAATGGTGGAGACTGGTTTAGACGTTGTACTCAACCAAAGGCTAGTTGAAACTGGATTTTCTAAGAATGACTACAAGAATTACCTTAAAACCTACACTAAATCGTAAGTATTTTATTATTTCTTCTTATATTTACAGACTAATGGCACCCCATGTTATATCCCCATAGAGCTTAATACAGTCAAAGGCAGAGGGCTGCCATTACCCTATAAACGAGAAAATAATAATTTCACCCCATTTTTCTTCACAGACTCCAAGAGAAGTGGAAGGAAATGGAAAAAACCGAAGATCAGATTAAGGATGCTAAAGCCAAGTTCACAGATGCTGTGAAAAAGGTTCTTCCCAAGATCGGAGATTTCCAATTCTTCCTAGGTAAAAATAATTAGGCTTAAGGTTAATTAATAATTAGGCTTAAGGTTAATTAATAATTAGGCTTAAGGTTAATTAATAATTAGGCTTAAGGTTAATTAATAATTAGGCTTAAGGTTAATTAATAATTAGGCTTAAGGTTAATTAATAATTAGGCTTAAGGTTAATTAATAATTAGGCTTAAGGTTAATTAATAATTAGGCTTAAGGTTAATTAATAATTAGGCTTAAGGTTAATTAATAATTAGGCTTAAGGTTAATTAATAATTAGGCTTAAGGTTAATTAATAATTAGGCTTAAGGTTAATTAATAATTAGGCTTAAGGTTAATTAATAATTAGGCTTAAGGTTAATTAATAATTAGGCTTAAGGTTAATTAATAATTAGGCTTAAGGTTAATTAATAATTAGGCTTAAGGTTAATTAATAATTAGGCTTAAGGTTAATTAATAATTAGGCTTAAGGTTAATTAATAATTAGGCTTAAGGTTAATTAATAATTAGGCTTAAGGTTAATTAATAATTAGGCTTAAGGTTAATTAATAATTAGGCTTAAGGTTAATTAATAATTAGGCTTAAGGTTAATTAATAATTAGGCTTAAGGTTAATTAATAATTAGGCTTAAGGTTAATTAATAATTAGGCTTAAGGTTAATTAATAATTAGGCTTAAGGTTAATTAATAATTAGGCTTAAGGTTAATTAATAATTAGGCTTAAGGTTAATTAATAATTAGGCTTAAGGTTAATTAATAATTAGGCTTAAGGTTAATTAATAATTAGGCTTAAGGTTAATTAATAATTAGGCTTAAGGTTAATTAATAATTAGGCTTAAGGTTAATTAATAATTAGGCTTAAGGTTAATTAATAATTAGGCTTAAGGTTAATTAATAATTAGGCTTAAGGTTAATTAATAATTAGGCTTAAGGTTAATTAATAATTAGGCTTAAGGTTAATTAATAATTAGGCTTAAGGTTAATTAATAATTAGGCTTAAGGTTAATTAATAATTAGGCTTAAGGTTAATTAATAATTAGGCTTAAGGTTAATTAATAATTAGGCTTAAGGTTAATTAATAATTAGGCTTAAGGTTAATTAATAATTAGGCTTAAGGTTAATTAATAATTAGGCTTAAGGTTAATTAATAATTAGGCTTAAGGTTAATTAATAATTAGGCTTAAGGTTAATTAATAATTAGGCTTAAGGTTAATTAATAATTAGGCTTAAGGTTAATTAATAATTAGGCTTAAGGTTAATTAATAATTAGGCTTAAGGTTAATTAATAATTAGGCTTAAGGTTAATTAATAATTAGGCTTAAGGTTAATTAATAATTAGGCTTAAGGTTAATTAATAATTAGGCTTAAGGTTAATTAATAATTAGGCTTAAGGTTAAATATTGATGTTTTTGTCGTAATTTCAGGCGAAAGCACCAATCCCGATGGTATGGTAGGTCTCTTAGAATACAGAGAAAAGGATGGCGGTGGTGAAACCCCCATTATGATCTTTTTCAAACACGGTCTTGAAGAAGAGAAAGTATAACCTCCAGCTACCATCTAAGAAATTTAAATAATTATGGACCTTTAAAAAACAAAAACTTGGGTTACAACTACAAGATATTTTTGTTTTTTTTTTTTTTTACAATCCTCAAGATTCTTTTCAGCGTATATAAATAATTAAAATTAAAATTAACCAAACTTGTTTTACAATTTGTATTCCTTTAAGTTTAAATAATATTTGTAAAGAAAGAAAGAAGAAAAAAAGCTCCATTTTTCAGCTGTGCCCTCAATCTACGTAATAAATAAATAAAATTTCTGAAATTTTACTATTTACACTCCTTGACTTCGTTTTCTTTGATATTTTTTATAAAAGTAGGCCAAAATATTTACCAGATAATAGAGCTTATCTCTGAAGCTTTAGTGTGACGTCACCCATGCTATTTGGCCATAGAATCATAAGTTTATATCTCATAAACTTATGATAGAACCAAAGGATGGTGACGTTTTACCTTGGCGCTGACGTCACAACTCAGATAGCTTTATAGGCCATTGTCCAAAATTTGTTTAGCTTAACCCAAAAACTTAAGAAGGAAACTTTTTGTTATTTTTATAAAAATAGGCCAAAAAATTTGATATTTTTATAAAAAATAGGTCAAAAAATTTGATATTTTTATAAAAAATAGGTCAAAAAATTTGATATTTTTATAAAAAATAGGTCGAAAAATTTGATATTTTTATAAAAATAGGTCAAAACATTTGATATTTTTATAAAAATAGGCCAAAAATTTGATATTTTTATAAAAATGGGCCAAAAAATTTGATATTTTTATAAAAATAGACCAAAAAATTTGATATTTTTATAAAAGTAGGCCAAAAAAATTGATTTTTTATAAAAATGATTTTTTATAAAAATAGGCCAAACACTTGATAATTTTATAAAAATAGGCCAAAAACTTGATACTTTTTAAAAAAAGGGCCAAAAATTTGATATTTTTATAAAAATAGGCCAAAAAATTTGATATTTTTATAAAAATAGGCCAGAAAATTTGATATTTTTATTAAAATAGGCCAAAATATTTACCAATCTGTTTGGGAGATAATAGAGCTTATCTCTGAAGGTTTAGTGTGAAGTCACCCATGCTCTTTCCCCATAGAACCATAAGTTTATGACGGAACCAAAGGGTACTGTGACATTTTACCTAGGTGCTGACGTCACAACTGAGATAGCTTTATAGGCCATTGTGGAATATTATCAAAATTTGATTAGTTTGGGCCAAAAATTTCAGAAGGAAACTTTTAATTTAATCAAATTCTAGTTATAAATTACAATTAATCTCTTAATTACGCTTACAAAATTAATATTACTTATTAATAAAAACATCTAACACAGGTCGCAGAGTCTAAAAAGATAAATAGTTTACACAATCTGGGCCTGAGAAACTTTTCTTTTTTTTTTTATTTTCGAATTTTGTTTCATTGTTTGAAATTAATCATCACCCTTGTTGGCGTTCATTCTCAATCGTGGGAAATCCTCCAACATGACCTTTTCTTCCTCAACGGGTGGTTCATCAAGATCAATGGTGTTCTCTCGCGAACTAATTTATCATAGGGGACATTAGTTTACTTACAAATAAAACTAAATTCCCCAAACTACCTTCTAAATTGCTCAACACCCAAGTCATGATCCTCGGAATCCAATCGGACAGGCAGTTTTTTAGGTTGAGGACGCATCAAAATGAATGGCAATTCCGCCACAACTTCGCTAATTATTATCATAATTAAAACCACTCATTTAGGATTTGCACCCAAAAATATAGGCCTATTTCAGTCTCCTACCCTCCCAGAGCTCCCAGCAACAGTTTAACCTTGATGGTGTACGAGATAATGATACCAAAGAGGTCCTTATGGTCTTGGTCCATGATCCTTCAAGAACAGTTTTAATTATTACGTTTTGGGTTTAATGGAAACCAAGCTTACAAAGTCGAGGAAGCCAAACTAGTGTCTTCATTCTTCAATTGACCATCCAAGGCAATTCCCTTGTATTGGTTTTTATAGTCAACCGATGGGGTGATGGTTACCACCTTTTGGTAGGTGACTCCGGGCAAAATGGGGCAGCCAGATCTACCCCAGAACAGAATTGAAACTTTCAAAGTTTTAACATGGTAAAACCTTTTAAAAACCTACTGCGTTTCAGCTTTCGCGATGTTTACTTGGTAATGACCGCTTGCAAACATGCAAACATCAATGTTCTGAACAGCTAAAATGGTTCAAAGTCAAGGGTTACGTCTTGAGGATGACGTTTCTGGTACGCTTATTTTCGTACCATTTACTCGAATGCTTTTAACCGTTTTGTTCGAGAAATTACGAACTGTGATGTTAACGGGGATATTTTCACCAGGATGGTACACTTGATGGTCAAGAGTTGTTTCCAATTCCAGTTCTCCGGGACTCAATAAGAAATCCTTGCGAATAACACTGCATGGTTGCCTGGAGTGTTTAATTTGGGCCCATTGAATCTTTCGAATGCCCATTCGAACGGTGCTCCTGTAGATGCAGATTTTAACACACAAATTCCATTATAAGTACCTCGACAAGTACCTTTTGTGGCTCTTGTCCTCAACTGAATCACCCACAAAGATTTTCACGTCATAGTGGACACCGCAAGGGTTGCTGTTAGTATCTTCTCCGGGTTGAATGGTAACCGATTGGGGCGCGTCTTCAGGGATCTGTAGAAAATATCAATTACTTGGTGAGAGGAGTCGGGAAATATTTATATTGGCTTATGTACTTCAAGGCGGAATGCGAAGGCGTTGGAACCCAGCTTCTTCATTAATCGGCTTTGCATCTTAGTGTATTCGTGTGATGGGTCGTTTGCTGGGGGGTAGATGACCTCCGAGGCCAAGTACAATTCCTTATAGAAGTTCAAACCCATGACTTCATCCTCCTCTCTACCATATCGAAAGGTGGCCACAATTTGGCCATAGACCTTTCGCCCTCTCAAGTATTCGTCATCAATCAAGATAACACCCTCTAAAGAACACCAAGGTTACACCAAGTCTGTCCTGCGCTAGGAACGTTTTAAATGGCCAAAACCTACCAACAGGGTCTACGAATTTGATATGGTCAACGTAATCCCTTTTGCTCAGGTAAACAGTGAGCTACGGTGATTAAAAATCAAAATTAATCAAAATGATTGGGGCCATTAAAGAATATTAAATACCTTGCCATTTGGCGAGCATTTCTTGTAAACTTTGAAAGAGATAACCATTCTCAGGCCCAGAAAAAAACCGAATGATAGCTAGAAAGGCTATACTATCGGCTTTTTAGCCGCAGAAAATCGGGGTTATAATCTAATTAGTAACCAACGTTTCTGTTTTTGATGTAGTGGTAGATTTGAACAAATAGGATTAAATTGGATAAGCTTGTTTGTCTATTATGTCCTTGAACGGAAAAAAATCTATGGATTCATTCATTATTTACTAAATATAGGAAACAAAGGAAATCTTTCTAGATTTATTCGAACAACGTTGTTTTGGGGTTAAATATGTATGGTATAGCCTTATATTCAGGAAAAAAATAAAATCGGTTGATGTTACAACGTCCCAGCCTTCGGAAAGAAAAGAACTTAGTTGGCTTCTCAAAAAAAAATTGCACTTTTATTAATTTTAGGCTTTATTCGACGTTTTTAGTTTCAATTTCGTTAGTATTATGAAAAATAGGCCAAATAAAATGCATTAATTCCATTGAAAAGTATTTCACTCAAATGAAAAACTTTAGTCCTTAGTTTACGCAATTTAAATTTCGCGGGCAATATTTTTTCTCCGCATTTCTTATCCCATAGATGGCGCACACCATCTTTTTTTTTTTTTTTTTGTAAATTTGGTAGCGCGAAATTTCAAATTTAACTTTAACACGTGTATTAAAATCCACACAAATTTGTTAAGGATATAACAATTTATTCAAAGTTGTAACAAATCTACATAAAATTGGCAGCAAATTAGGATTGCTACATAATTGTCATATTAATAAAAGACAAAAGTTGTTGATTAAAATGGGGGGAGGAAGAACAAAGTCTTAATTATTAAAAGTATTTAATATTTTTTTAAGTTTTAACTGCTAAAAACTATTGACTGAATCTATCTAGTGCTTTGGCACCTTTGGGGACTTATTTTTGAACTTAATTCATAAATTAATTAATAAATATTTAATTTATTGAGATTTAAAACTGCCATTTTTGGGCCTTTGTTAACAATCATACGCGCGTAATATGCTTTATTCTTTAGCCCTAATTTGACTAGAAGGCACTGTAAATATTACCCTTAAACTACTTTACTATATAATAACTTGAAGTAGAGAAATTGACGTGAGATTTTGGAAAAGATGTATTTGTTGACGCTAATGGATAAAAGCGGAGTGGAGTAACCGAGTATCAACTGATCCTATCAACATTTGCATTACTGGTATCAGCTAATTTCCTAGCATCGTCGTCTAAAAGGGATCTGGATAAATCTTCTAACAAGATATAACTTTTCATTCTATCCGGGATAGCTAAGGATGAAACTTTTGGCGCCAAATTAACCCCTAAATGTCTCCTGATAACTATTCTGCATTTATCAGTCAAATTCATAGGATTACGTTTCATATGTAGTAACCAGCCTTTGATACTGGTTAAAGGATAAGTAATATTATTAGGGTGAGAAGGAATCTCGAGCCAAGGTGTATTCCATAAACAAAATCCAGCAAAAACTAAAAGTTGAGCGCAACGGAAATGATTTTTACGTTTAGCCAAACAGAGATTATCAATATTACAAGAATAAACATTTCCCATATTAACGTCACTCCCGTATTTGATTAATTCTTCGGCAAAACGACATTTATCTAATAAAATGGCTCTGTAAAGTGGCGTGTCACCGGGTGTAAAACTTTCCACGTCAAGTTTACACCCTTTTTGAAGCAATAAACCCATTATGGTGGAAAAGGATTCAAATTCTGATTCCGAAATTCCTTCAACAGCTTCGTGGATTAAACTCTGACCCGAAACGTTGTTACGTGAATTTATATCACCACCTTAAGACACAGAACAGAATTTGTTTGTTCAAAATTAAAGATTAAAGGTGGAATTCATAAACGTCGGACGCAA
This sequence comes from Phalangium opilio, assembly GCA_019434445.1. Taxonomy (NCBI): domain Eukaryota; kingdom Metazoa; phylum Arthropoda; class Arachnida; order Opiliones; family Phalangiidae; genus Phalangium; species Phalangium opilio. The sequence continues at coordinate 44,777 of JAEQBA010002730.1, forward strand.
CGCAATTTAGTACAGGTAAAGGCAGGGAGGGCGTCGTGCGCAAAAGGCGGAAGTTTGCGCACGACGCCCTCCCTGCCTTTACCTGTACTAAATTGCGTTGCGTCCGACGTTTATGAATTCTACCTTTAGTCTTACTAAGGCTTACTGTTACTAAGGCTTACAGTTGCATAGGCTTAGTGTTACTAAGGCTTACTGTTGCATAGGCTTAGTGTTACTAAGGCTTACAGTTGCATAGGATTAGTGTTACTAAGGCTTACTGTTGCATAGGCTTAGCGTTACTAAGGCTTACAGTTGCATAGGCTTAGTGTTACTAAGGCTTACAGTTGCATAGGCTTAGTGTTACTAAGGCTTACAGTTGCATAGGCTTAGCGTTACTAAGGCTTACAGTTGCATAGGCTTAGCGTTATTAAGGCTTACTGTTGCATAGGCAAATCAATACCAGATTTAATCCAACCTGATTGAACTAGTAGTTCCACCAAATCAACTTGAGCCAATCTAACCGCTACGTGTAAAGGGGTGTCTCCGCAATCGTCATGACGATTTACATTCAATCCAGTAGCTATTAATTGTTGACTTAGCCTTATTAATCTATGATAGACACTGAAATGGAGCAAATGATGACTGGCAGTGACTTTAGCTCCGGCAGAAAGTAATAATTGGACCATATCAGTGTCTTTTTGAAAGACGGCTTCGGATAATGGAGTATAGCCGTGAATTTCCTCCACATTCACTTTAGCTCCCCTTTCAATCAAAATCTTGGAAACATTATGGTGTGATCTGCTAACGGCTAAGAATAAAGGTGTTCTATCTGAAGCATCTAAAATGTCAATTTTCGTTCCATAATTCAACAACTTCTCAACAATTTTTGAATATCCACGACTAGCGGCTAAATGCAAAGCTGAAGATTTATCACTGAAAGTCAATTTCCATTTATAAATATACAGATAATATATATTTCCCTTAAAGGGAGGGTGAAGTAGAAAATCAAGTGATTTTTTATCGATTCTTCTACTAATTTTAAGACCAGTCTGCATAGTGAAATATTCAGGAAATACCAGCTCCGAATGATTTTAAAATTCAAATTAGGTTCAGATTTAAAGGATAATTTTAAAGAAGGACCTCCGACCAATCGCGTAACGCCCTGCCTTCCATTTAACAAAATTCTCGTGGCACGTTCCATGTCGAATGAAATTTATCACGAGATTTGATAAAATTAGGCGCGCGACGCGACAATCGTGGCGCGAGACACGGAACGTGCCACGAGAATTTTGTTAATAAAATGGCAGGGCGTTACGCTATTGGTCGGAGTACCTTCTTTAAAATTATCCTTAAAATCTGAACCTAATTTGAATTTTAAAATCATTCTGAAGTATTTCCTGAATGTTTCACTATGCAGACTGGTCTTAAAATTAGTAGAAGAATCGATTAAAAATCACTTGATTTTCTACTTCACCCTCCCTTTAATTATACCTAGTTTTGCAATTAACTCTGCTTCCAGCTTTCAGAAGCATTTCCGTAACGGCTTCGTGGCCTTTTCCCACGGCAAAATGTAAAGGAGTGAGCATTTTACTATCTGAAACATTGACTCTACATTCGGCTTGAAGAAGTAGCTCTAAAATTTCAGTATTTCCCAATTCCGCCGCGTAATGAATAGGCATTCTATCATAGAAATCCGCTAAATTCACATCGCAAGTCTTTTTTCTAGTTGAAAACTCTCTAAGGGATCTAAATAATCTCAGTTCCCATTTTGAAGGTTTCGATAAAAGAGAAAGACCACAGTTTTCTTCTAAACTTTTACCTCCACTGGCAATGGCAACCGGTGAAGTGGTCTACAAAACCAAAGGGTATACTTAGGTTTTGTATCTTCCGAATCCCAACCTTCTAACTCGAGAGAACTTACATTTGATTTGTTTGTAGAGGCTTCTGAAGCCATTTTTTCATCGTAATTTTCCCATTGAAACCAGGTAGATTTTAAGTACGAATCAATATCGAGTACAGGATCATCGCGAGTTGCTTTAGAAGCTGACATTTCATCGCTGGGCATATATTTCTCGCAATCCAAGAGAATTTTTATCGTTTTACAATTACCTATTTGTACCGCGTGCCCTAAGATAGTTTGCCCCGATTGTACTAGTGCATTCGCGCTGGCACCTGCCACAAACGTAATTAAATATAATTTTTAATTTTCCCCCCGATTATTCCCAAATTAGGCCTAATGAGGAGATTCATACATACCCTTCATCAGCAACTCCGTGATTTTATCGTATTCATTGCCACTGACAGCTTGATAAAGTTCCTCTTCCAAATCCGACATTTGTAATCGACTAAAAATGCTTTATTAATTTACATTTAACTATTTAAAATATTAAGAAAATTAAACAAACAAAAACAAAAACGGTGTCGGTGAAAACTCAAAATTTGAAGCAGCCATTGCTTTCTCCTGATTGGTTCCATCCATAAGTTGCAAAAAAGGGGCGCCAAATTTAAACACGTAAAAATATAAACACGGAGCTGTATTGTAGAAGGAGTAGAGACTCGTAGCTTCCCCTCTATTAAAAAAAGCTAGACCTTATTCGTCCATAAAAAAGGGGGTATGAATTTTGACCCTCCCTCCAAACCTAGGCGAGCCCATGTAAACAATAAAGATGGCCGCGAGCTACGAACGTTCAGGAGGGTTAAGCCTCGGTCTTTTGTGTATGAGTCCGGGTGACGGGAGTTTCCCAAGCGTTTGCAAATCTTATTTAAATTTTTATTTTTACTATTATTTCTTTTTATTTTTACTATTATTTCTATTTATATTAACTATAATATGGAAAATATTCAAAGAATTAAGCCGGGAAAGAAGAAAACGACGCCTTCTTTAAAACACGTGACGTCAGAGATTGTTTACATAGGCTCGGTATGCGCGAAAATTGTGCGCGGAACACTAGTACGTTTATGTCTAGGCCGCCTAGAGGCCTAGTCTCTACTCCTTCTACAATACAGCTCCGTGATATAAATAAGTTTGAAAAAAAAACCCCCAAAAAATATTAATTTTTTACGAAGTAATGTATATTTTATTAATTAAACTAAGAAATAAACTTTATTTTAACAAATAGTATCCCATTTTATCTTGGGCTTGTTTAGTTAAACCAGAAATTTTAGCGATAGGGTCTTGAGAACTAGGAATTCCGGGTACACCTTTCTTGGTTGTATTCTGAATGTAAACATCGTGTGTCATGGAGGAATGAGCGTAAGCTACTCCATTGATTGTCATAGCTGTTAAGTTTTTAATTCCCGAAGCTGCCATTTCTGAGAAATCCTCCACCAAATGATAGGCTTTGGAATATTTGTTGCCGGAAACTGTATTCCAAATGGTGTCCAAATAAATGGATTCTAAATTGTTTTGAGGGGGGTTACTTTTATCTTGCATTTGAGCTCGTTCCATTATTTCTTGATTCAAATTTTTAAGCGAAACTAAAGATATTTCATTTAAAGCTTCCCTTAACTCCGAAGAAACATTATCCGATAATAAAAACATAGTAGTGTTAGACTGAGTAATAGCTATCAAATTTACTTCCTTAACATCGGCATCGTAATTGCAACTGGCTTTATTAACAAATGAACTTAAATTAGTATCTTCCATCCCTTTTTCCTTAAAATTATCTTTCTCTTGGTCATTTTCAGTGGGGATTTGAGATTGCTTCAAACTATCTTCGGATGATAAAGCTTGAACTCCCAAAAATAATGGGCAAGTTTTACCGACATAAGTTGGGGACGCTATTCCTAATTCCACGCTAGATCCAAATTCAGTTTGACTCGAAGCTGTAGTGTTATCCAATGGTTTCAAGTTTAAATTTAGAGTTAACTTCTCATCTTCCGGAGTCCATGATCTTGGTTCAAAGAAAGAGGAATCTGAAGAATCAATTTTGATTTTAGGAGATAATGGTGAACGGTTTTCAACAGGTTTCAAGTCACTGCTGGTGCTGGTACTTTCTTCCGATTGATTATTTTTAGAAGAGCTCCTCTTTTTCCGTCCCTTTCGCCTAATTTGCCGTTTTTCTTCCTCCAATTCATTTATTTTCTTCAATGATTCTTGAGCAATATTGCAGATAATAAGAGAATTACTCTTCTTTTTCAACAAAGACTTCTCAGTTTCGTGTTCCTTCAAAGATGAACGCTTTATCGCTGTTTTTTCATCAACTTTATCTTCATTAGATGAAAATAATCGCTCTTGATCAGAATAAAAAGAGTATTTCATTCCGGTTCCGGTAGATTTATCAGCCATCTTTTTATCAACAACATTATCTAATGGATCAGTATTACTATCGGAGATTACTCTAGAACTTTCAGCTCCTTCCGAGACGTTATAATCATTAGTAAAAACAGCCAAGCAATCCTTTTTTCGATCCAAGTATTTTAAAGCCGGGTTTAACTCCAACAATTTACAAAGCTCGTAGTTTTGAAGGTACACTTTAGTGTGAATGAAACCATCAGGGATAGGTTGACCAGTTAAATTTTCTTCCACCGATTCCGAAGCCCGATAATGACACAAGAAAAATGTCACACTACTCGGAAGTTGGGTCGCTATTAATTGACGTTTGTAAATGACGCAACCAGCAATTACTGAAGAGAATTTTTGGCATGCTTTGATGAGGTATATAGCTTTAGAAATGATGCTTGGAGAAAGATTCGGGGCTTTGTATAAAACACCCGGAATACTTCCAAGCCTGGAATGATCGTGACGAATTGATTTCAAAAAGAAAGTCCATAAATTTCTCATTTCTCGTTGTAAATCCGCGTTTCTTTTTTCCATAAGTTGCAAAGTAACATCGAGATTTTTATGGTAAAAGCAAAAAACCCTACAAAGGGAGTCCAGCCCCTGTAGGAGTTTTAAGCTAGGGGAATCGGCATTTCCTCCGAGCATAAATAAGTACTTTCCCCATTTCTTGACAGCGAATTTTCCTCTCGATAAAGTGATTATCTTAGGCAGGCTAAAGATGGAGGAGTTTAGCTGAATAACCCCTAATAGCTGACCACAAAGAGAACACGCTTGGAGCTCCGGTATTTGAGGAGGATAATAAAAAACTATAGCATCTTTGAGATCATCAATCTCAGTTTTACAGTATAGTGAATCTACGACGAAAAACACTTGCATGCCGCTGGTTTCAAGCATAATCGTTACGGGACTCAACCTCCCAAATATGTGAGAGTATCTTTGAACATTTGGAAACAATGCTGATGATACAAAGTCAGTTTTCTCTTTGTCACGAGTGAGATTCATATGATAAGGCACTTGTACTCTGAGATTGCTGATATTTTTTTTTTTTTCAACGAGGTCTGTGAGATTATGGTGTACAAAAAAGGGCAAGACTAAAGTACAGAAAAAATAGAATGTGCCTAAGGTTGCCTAAGGTCGGAAATCACTAAAATCCCAGTCGGGCGAAACGGCGGTAGAGGAAACTTCATCCTAAACGTTATTTTTCACCAAGGGGACCGATGGGGAGTAAAATACATTTAATTATAATTAAAAATGATTAACATTTTACGAATTTAAGCTTTTCTATCATTCAAAACATCTAATTCTTTAAAAAATAACGATTTACTTTGACGGCGTTAGGACCACTTAACTCCGCCCACAATTCTGTACTTTAGTCAGCTTAGGCCCCTTTATGTTTCTTAATTATCCCGGCCTAATTCATTTAATTAATTCAATTAAAACCAATGTTATGAATTAAAAAACACCCCCTTTCACCATTCCCATATTCGCACTGTAACTTTACACTTTATTTCCTTAAGTAATCCTTATTAAAACCACCCCAAACCACCCTTAGGCACCCGCTGAGTAGGATATATTTTGTCAACCAATAATGAAACCGGATATTTCTGGCGGGTGATTCGAAAAATTCTGTACTTTAGTCAGTCGATCAATTTCGAGTTTATTTCCGAAAGTCGAGCAAATTAAATAAAACAATCGATTTAGAACGACTAATTATCATGGAAAAAGGCTTATTCAACATCTTTTATGATTATTCCATGCTAATTTAAAATTTTCGCCCCCTTAGGCACCCTAAAAAAGGCCATTATTACAATTTAAACGCTTAACTTTTAATTATCAAGGTCTCCTAACACAATATAGATTACGAATATAATTGTAATTAAACTAATTAATAAGATAACCCTTTATTTCTACCCTTTGGTAACCTCAAAACAACCGAAACCAAATATGAAAAATATTCGACTTTTTTATCGCTTTAAAAAATACAATAAGCTAGTCTTCAAATATCATATCAATCACGATACTAATCTTCATTAAAACTAGTTAATTATTTTCATCCCCTTAATTAATGGCGTTACGAAAAAGACTCTACAGGTGTCGGGAGTGAACTTAACTCCGCCCACAATTCTGTACTTTAGTCAGCTTAGGCCACTTTACGTTTCTTAATTATCCCGGCCTAATTCGTTTCATTATTCCAATATAAACAAGTGGTATAAATTAAAAGAACACCCCCATTTCACCCCTTGTAACAACTTACTGCAGCACAGGGGATATAATGAGTAAAGGTCAGGAAAACAAAATATAAAAACAAGGGCTTTAAACTATAAAATCAAAAGTAGAAGTTGAGTTGGGGTGAAATCTGAATCATCCACTGTCGCTTTTAGCAAATCAATAACCTTTCAAACGGGTATAAAAAAACTAAAGGGGCATTGACAGAAACGAAAAAGGGACTGTGAGACGATATAACGGTTACATCCCTCTTCACTAAGATAAAAAATATATAGGTATAAATAATTTAGTTTAATATCTATATCAAAAGTTGCATTATTTTGATGGATACTTGAAACCGAAACCCAATTAAACTCTTAGGGAGCAATTAGCAACATACAATTTCTGAGAAAATATGAGAAAGACCATCCATAAGGTTGTGCAAGAGCTATAGATTTTACTATTCTAGTGGACTTTAATGCACGAACTTATCTCTTTCCCAATAATGACTGACATGGCAAGTTAATATGTTTGGGCATCGGCGTGTGTCACGCAGTGGTTTTACTTTATCATAGCGAAGAGCGAACTAGTCAATCTATGAACATAAAATAATTGAAAAAGAATGAACTACAAAATTATTTAAAACAAAAACTGTAGCGACAAAATTAAAAATAAACTATATAGCTAGTTGGAAGTAGAAAAATATAAACCAAATAGTTGCATCTGTAAAATAAATAATAAAATCTCTACAATCAGAGTGGTTCTGCGTCGGCTTAAGACGGCGACGGACTTCTTGGGGCCTCCGGCTGGATGTTATACACGAAAGGAAAATTTCACCTCACCACAATTCTCTCCCATTCACTCTCCCTTCAATGACGAACGAAAAATTTTATACTGCCAAATGCGGTACTCTTTCACGACAACGACGCCCCGCCCACCCCCACCGACAACAACAACAGGGCAGGTCAAAGTAGACCCACATCGTAGATGTTCATCATACGATGTGGCTGAAAAGAAGTAAGAAGAAAGGTGCGCGACTTTATGGCGCGAGAACACAAGACATTGGCAGTGGTCGAAGGGTTTAAGGAGATGATCGGTGGGACTGATAAGGAAATTAATAGAGGAATAAACTCGAATATGCTCGACTGCCTAAAGTACAGAATTTTTCGAATCACTCGCCAGAAATATCCGGTTTGATTATTGGTTGACAAAATATATCATGCTCAGCTTGTGCCTAAGGGTAGTTTGGGGTGTATTAATAAGGATTACTTGAGATAATAAAGTGGAAAGTTAGAGGGGGTGAAAGGGGGTGTTTTTTTAATTTATACCACTTGTTTATATTGATTAAATGAATTAGCCCGAAATAATTAAGAAACGTAAAGTGGCCTAAGCTGACTAAAGTACAGAATTGTGGGCGGAGTTAAGTTCACTCCCGACACCTGTAGAGTCTTTTTCGTAACGCCATTAATTAAGGGGATGAAAATAATTAACTAGTTTTAATGAAGATTAGTATCGTGATTGATATGATATTTGAAGACTATAGCTTATTGTATTTTTTTCAACCAATTAAAAAGTCGAATATTTCCCGATATTTCCATATTTGGTTTCGGTTGTTTTGAGGTTACCAAAGGGTAGAAATAAAGGGTTATCTTATTAATTAGTTTAATTACAATTATATTCGTAATCTATATTGTGTTAGGAGACCTTGATAATTAAAAGTTAAGCGTTTAAATTGTAATAATGGCCTTTTTTAGGGTGCCTAAGGGGGCGAAAATTTTAAATTGGCGTTAAATAACTATAAAAGATGTTGAATAAGCCTATTTCTTTGATAATTACTCGTTCTAAATCGTTTGTTTTAATTAATTTGCTCGACTTTCGGGAATAAACTCGAATTTTCTCGACAGACTAAAGTACAGAATTTTTCGAATCACCCGCCAGAAATATCCGGTTTCATTATTGGTTGACAAAATATATCCTACTCAGCGGGTGCCTAAGGGTGGTTTGGGATAGATTTAATTAGGATTACTTGAGAGAATAAAGTGGTAAATTACAGGGGGTGAAAGAAGGTGTTTTGTTTAATTATTACTACTTCTTTATATTCAAATAATGAAACGAATTAGGCCGGGATAATTAAGAAACGTAAAGTGGCCTAAGCTGACTAAAGTACAGAATTGTGGGCGGAGTTAAGTTGAAGATATATTTCTCACATGCACTACCAGCATCTTTCGAGCCTTTATGGTATCAATTAAAGATGAATATATATCATATTTGGATTTCGTTGTTTTGAGGTTTCCAAAGGGTTCAAATGAAGGTTTACCACATTAATTAGTTTAATTACAATTATATTTGTAATTATTATTGTGTTAGAAGACTTTCATAATTAAAATTTAAGCGTTTAAATTGTAAAAATGGTCTTTTTTAGGGTGCCTAAGGGGGCGAAAATTTTAAATTTGGATGGAATAATTATAAAAGATGTTGAATAAGCCTTTTTCCATGATAATTAGTCGTTCTAAATCGATTGTTTTGATTAATTTGCTCGATTTCCGCGAAAAAACTCGAAATTGATCGACTGACTAAAGTACAGAATTTTTCGAATCACCCGCCAGATATATCCGGTTTGATTATTGGTTGACAAAATATATCATACTCAGCGGGTGCCTAAGAGTAGTTTGGGGTCGTATTAATAAGAATTAGTTGAGAAAATTAAGTGGAAATTTGAAGGGGATGAAAAGGGGTGTTTTTTTAATTTATACCACTCGTTTATATTGAAATAATTAAATGAATTAGCCCGAATTAATTAAGAAACATAAAGGGGCCTAAGCTGACTAAAGTACAGAATTGTGGGAGGAGTTAAGTTGAAGATATCTTTCTCGCATGCACTACCGGCATCTTTCGAGCCTTTATCGTATCAATTAAAGATGAATATTTGGATTTCGTTTTTTTGAGGTTTCCAAAGGGTAGAAATGAAGGTTTACCACATTAATTTGTTTAATTATAATTATATTTGTAAGCTATATTGTGTAAGAAGACCTTTATAATTAAAATTTAAGCGTTTAAAGTGTAAAGATGGCCTTTTTTAGGGTGCCTAAGGGGGCGAAAATTTTAAATTAGCATGGAATAATCATAAAAGATGTTGAATAAGCCTTTTTCCATGATAATTAGTCGTTCTAAATCGATTGTTTTATTTAATTTGCTCGACTTTCGGAAATAAACTCGAAATTGATCGACTGACTAAAGTACAGAATTTTTCGAATCACCCGCCAGAAATATCCGGTTTCATTATTGGTTGACAAAATATATCCTACTCAGCGGGTGCCTAAGGGTGGTTTGGGGTGGTTTTAATAAGGATTACTTAAGGAAATAAAGTGTAAAGTTACAGTGGGTGAAAGGGGGTGTTTTTTAATTCATAACATTGGTTTTAATTGAATTAATTAAATGAATTAGGCCGGGATAATTAAGAAACATAAAGGGGCCTAAGCTGACTAAAGTACAGAATTGTGGGCGGAGTTAAGTGGTCCTAACGCCGTCAAAGTAAATCGTTATTTTTTAAAGAATTAGATGTTTTGAATGATAGAAAAGCTTAAATTCGTAAAATGTTAATCATTTTTAATTATAATTAAATGTATTTTACTCCCCATCGGTCCCCTTGGTGAAAATAACGTTTAGGATGAAGTTTCCTCTACCGCCGTTTCGCCCGACTGGGATTTTAGTGATTTCCGACCTTAGGCAACCTTAGGCACATTCTATTTTATCTGTACTTTAGTCTTGCCCTACAAAAAAACCTCTTAATGATTAAATATTGAATGAATAGAGATAAAAAAAACCCAAAAAAAGTGAGAAATTTCTTTTATATAAGAGATAATCAAACCCTTGCAATTTTTAAAAGCGATATCAGTTTTAAATTAGGGTATTCTTTTAAGATAACGCTTAAAAATTCATAAATTAAGAATTATTAATCAAAAATTATAATTGATTTGACAATTGCAAGTCATTTCCTCAAAGACAAGGTAGGATTGGTTTATAACAGTTAGGCCTGATTTATTTAATAAAACGTAAATGAAACTTGTATAAGCCCTTTCCTTAAAAAGAAACTAGAGCAATTTTAACATTAAAATAGGTTAAATACGATTAAAAACTTACAGGTTTCCAATGGAGATCCACAATCACGTGCCCTGGCCCCTGACAGCCCCCGCCAACCACATGGTTTTTGCCCCCCTATTTCTTAATTAATTGTTTACTATTTCCACAGAACTTAAAGCCCAGCTACAACACTGGACTGGCACTTGGCCTCTCCGAAATTGGGGAGGGGGACATAAAAATTATCTAATTGTTTTAAAACATTATAATATTAAATAATAATATCTATTAAAAATAAAATATTTTAAGTCAAATGTTTCATTTAAATAGAAAGTTGATTAATTTAAAAACGTTTTAGTACCTACAGCCGGCAGAGGTCAGCACATCCTTATTTTTAAGTTTCATGAAGTGCGTTCAGAAATAGCAAGCAAGATATCTTTATTGCAGGAAATGTTAAACCCGGTAGCTTTGCCAGGTTTTCTGATCGCACGTTTGTTGACGGAAATTTCAGTTTTTTCGATCCCTGAGTGTTGTCGGACGTAGCGCAAGTTTCCGCGTTGTTTCAAATAATTTTATTAATTTTTAATCGTAATTACTTTAATTTTATTTTATCAACCTATTTCACAATGGGTAAACGACTCCAAACCGCGGCTTCCTTAACTTGTATGAAGATTCTTTTGATGATTTTCAACATTATATTATGGGTAAGTGACCCCGACAAGGCTTAATCTTTTAATTACTGTCTTATTGATCAATTATCTTTCGTTTCGATCAATTATACCATATAGTATAATATGAGCGGCATCTTTTCAGTTTTATAAGACGCGTAATATTATATTAAACCTTAGGTTACTGGAATCCTACTTCTTGTCGCCGGAATATATATCAAAATCAGTTTGTACACATTTTTGGAACTGTCAGATACTTATGATGGCACTGTTCCATATGTTTTGATTGGTACCGGAGCTGGTATCATTCTGGTTAGCTTTTTGGCTTGTTGTTGTACCGTTAAAGGTCAACCGATTCTCTTGTACATGGTATGTACTTGACTATATCTAAATCCCAAGTTCCAAGAGCTTTCCTTCCCCTAACTTAACAGTGTTTTTACACGATTGCACACAGTTTTCAGCGTTTTTAGTCCTGGTGTTCCTGATGGAGATTGGAGCAGCCATTTCAGGGTATGTTTTCCGCAAGAACATAAGCAAAGGATTCTCCTCTGGACTTAAAACTTCTCTTCATGATTATGGACACGGAGGTCTCAAGGATCAAAACCTTGATTTTATGCAAACTACTGTAAGTTTTTTCAAAATATTCTACTCTAGGGGTATCTTTTTTGCAGTTTAGGCTTATAAATATTTATAAAATCTAGCTGGGTTGTTGTGGATCTTACAACTACACTGATTGGTTTTCAACTCCTTGGGCTGCCGATGAAAACATTGTCCCTAAAAGCTGCTGCGTGAACTCAACCCTTTGCAAATCAATGAAGGCAATTGACAATCCAGATCTAATCCACACCAGGGTAATTATTATTATTATTATTATTATTATTTAGTATTACTAAATAAATTTTTATTTTTGTTTTTAAAAAAAAAATTCAAAAATAAAAAAAAAATAAATAAAATAAATAAATAAAAAAAATAAAATAAATAAATAAAAAAAAATAAAAAAAATAAATAAAAAAATAAAATAAATAAAAATAAAAAAAATAAAATAAATAAATAAAAAAAAATAAAATAAATAAAAATAAAAATAAAATAAAATAAATAAATAAAAAAAATAAATTAAACTGTTCAATTATTTTCCACTTGGTTAATTAAACTTTAAAATATTTCCTTTTAGGGATGTTACAGCCTTGTTATTTCATTCATGGATAAAAATTTGGCCACCATTGCTGGGGGTGCCCTAGGAATTGCCTTTTTCCAGGTCAGTTGTAATTTTAAACGCCCTAAAATCTGATCTGAATCATTTCCTTGTTACATTTGAAGAAAAAAGAAACAAACAAAAAACAATCAAATTCAAATTTTTTAATCTTAAATCAAATTTTCTTTTTAATACCATAGCTTCTGGGTGTGGTTTTGGCTTGTTGCTTAGCCAAGCATGTCAACAAGAACAAATACGAACAGGTCGCCTAAGGGGGGAGAAGAAGGGGTTAAGAGATCTTTGTTTTTAGTTTTTTACTAGATTAATTTTTCTTTTTTCTAAAAGCAAAAAAAAACAAGTTTAAACTATAAATTATAAATTTAATTTCTAATCCAATCTTAATTAGTTTATCTAGGAAGAGTAAGTAACTTACAAGGGATAATTATTAATTTAGGGATTTCCCAAATTGGTAATTAATTACTCACCTAATGAATGAGTTTCCTAGTTCCCCCCCCCAAACCCCAAATGAGTCAACAAAAAAAACCCCAAAAACCCATAACCTGAAGTTAGAATATCCTTCACGCTTTACAAATTTTACTTCAAGTTATGAACTTTATTATATAATCTCATTTTTTGTTTTTCCTTTGCAATATTTTTTTCAAATTATTTTTCTTTTTATTTCTTTAAATTAAATCAAATTAAAATATATATATTAAGTTTTTAAAATTTTAATCTCATCTTTAGTTTCTTTACTCTAGTTCTAGTTATTTTTAAGTATTAATTAATTTTAATTTAATTTAATGCATATACTGGTAAAAAACAAACAAATACACAAACACACACTAAAATAAATAAATGTAAAAGAAACTTAATTGTAAACGTAACAAAGAACACTCGCATTTAAATTAAATTAAATTAAATTTGTCATGGACAATCTTTTAAAATTAATTAATTAGTAATCTTTTTCCAATCAAATTAATTAATTAAATATTGTCTCTTACAAAAGCTTATATACAACTATAAAAGTATTAATTAAATATCAATTAAATTAATATTTAAATTGATGTTATTTATAAAGAACATCAAAAGAAGGAAAAAAAAAAAATAAATAAAATATATTCCCCAAAAAAAAAAAAAAAAAAAACATTCTTTTAGAAAATTTTACGATTTTTAATTTTTTGCATATCTTATGCATATTTTATGGCCACGATTTTTTGGTATTTTTCCCCATTCTCTTTATCATGTTATATATAAATATAAAAAATGTATTTTTCGATGTGAAATGTAAAGAAAAAAAACTGGTAAATTATTAATTCACTTTAAAAAAAATTTAAACAATCTTTAATATACAATTTGTCAAATGTCTATTCTTAATCTTAATCTCCGTGAAAAACAAATTGACACACGCTGAATTACTGAATTTAAATGTATATTGACACATTTTAATGTAATTAAATGTTAAATTGTGTTACTATTCCTTTAAAAACTTAAAAACTTACAAAAATCGCCAATTTAAACTACCGAACCTGTTAATTAATTAATTAACTAACTAATTAATTAACATTAAATGTCAATCTATAGCTCCCTAAAAAATTAAGTGTCTTAAAATTCAAAATTAAAAACATGACTAATTGCTCTCTTATATCAATTTTATTGTGATATTTAGAAATAAATTAAAAAGTTAAATGAATTAAATTAAATTAAATTAATTAACCAAATTATAGGGGATGATCCAAGCCAGTGTGTGATAAGAGTAATTAATTAATGAGGAGTCAGTTAATTATGAAAAAAAGATAAATGAATTAAATTAAATTAAATTAAATTAATTAACCAAATTAGAGAGGGGATGATCCAAGCCAGTGTGTGATAAGAGTAATTAATTAATTAATGAGGAGTAAGTTAATTATGAAAAAAAGATAAATGAATTAAATTAAATTAAATTAAATTAATTAACCAAATTAGAGAGGGGATGATCCAAGCCAGTGTGTGATAAGAGTAATTAATTAATGAGGAGTAAGTTAATTATGAAAAAAAAAATAAAAAGAGTTTAACACAGTTAAGTCAACACTGATGAAAGAAATGCAAATGCACTAATTAAAAATTAATTATTTCGTTCCTATATAAAAATATAAATATTAAAAAAATAAAAAAAAAAATATATTTAATTATAAACTTATTTCATGCACTTGCAAAGTAAACATTCCATTTGTTTGAATTTGAATTTGAAAACTGTTCTGTAAATTAATTATTATAATTAAATATAAAATTGTTTATCAGCTTGAAAATAAATAAAAGTTCGGTGTAAAATGCATGGTAATTTATTTCTCAAATCCAGTTGTCATTTCTAGACGTACATAAGCGTTTTTATTTTATTTTTATTTTTAGATCATATTTTCTTTTCTTTCTTTCACAAAAACACTAGCGGGATTAATATGGATTGATTCATATTTCATATTTCATAGCACTTTTTTTTTTAAATATAATTACTTTAGGAAATTTTAATTCAAGAAATTTCTTTTTTTTTTTTTGGTTTATTTTTTCAATTTTTTTATGAAAAAAAAAAATTATTCCAATAAAAAACAAAATAAAATACATTATTATTATTTTCTTATCTTAATTTCTGGCACAAGTCTTAATTAATTAATTAATTAACCATGCAAAAACCCTGTTGTTGTTGTTTATCTTATTTAAAAACCAACCGGTATTGGTATACAAACGAAATTAAATTAATTATAATTTCAATAAATTAAATAATTGGTTACTTAATTAATTATTATGAGTATTATTTGTTTGTCAATTCTTAATTGGGTTTTTTTAATTTTTTTTAAATCTTTTTTAATTCTAAAGATGGCTTAGTTTTAGTTGTAGTTGGTTATCATGATAATATTTTTTTTTTTGGGATAGAATGCTATTATAAAAATTAAAATTCAAATTAAAAAGGCCCATTTTTAAATTTCTTTCCTTCGGCATCTTATACCTTCTCCCTAATAAACTAGATATCCCTTCTTGCTTTATGTTTACTTTTCTTAATTAACTTATTAGGTCGTTTAATTTCCAGCCAAATTAATTGAAGACTATCCTCCCTTACACGACGTAACGAACTAAAAAAATGATTTGAAATTAGTGGCAAAAACATTACTGCAATTAAAGTAAAGTAAAGAGGTTTGGAACAATTATGCATTTTTTTCTTAATATATATTAATTTGGTATTTAATTACAAAAAAGTTCATCAAAGCTGCGGCGAGCTAGTTTTGTTTACCAGAATCTTAAAAAATACCGGTAAAAAACGGGGGTTAATTAAGAGATTAAAACTTCATTTTCATTCCCCCCTAAATATTTATTTTATAAAAACACTCGGGACTAGAAATAAACAAACAAACAAAAAAAAAACGAAATTATCAACTAAATGTGTGATGAACGAACGTTAACAGAGCTGCCAGGCCATAATTAATTATTTTTTTTACAAAAATTCCTACAGTCATATTCATAACTTGAGCAAAAATATTGATATGAAAAATTGGTCTAGGTTTAGTTAGTTTAATTTAATTGAGAAGCGAATGCAGGATGTTTGTTTAGTAATTAGTATTTGTTACACTACTCTCCTAAAAATAAACATACCCTAAATTTGGTACAGTAAAAAACTAAAGAATAAATATATGTATGTATTATCATAAGTTCGTAAGATATGTTCACCATAAGTTTGTTAATCTCTGGTTACAAACTGGAGCTTGTCATTCTCATAACGCGACGCCTGGTGAGGCGCTGTCAAAGGCTTAGTACAGACTAAATAAGAAGACGGACTGCAAACCGCGTGTAGTCAATTCTCCCTTGTCGTTCTCTAACTAGCTCTCAGCAAAGAGAGTATAGGGTAGGAGTGGAAAGAGGGGAAAATCTTCTTCCTCTTTTCTACCGCGCATGCGCAGTACCGAGGCATTAAACGGTATCGTAGGTGGCGCGACTGAGCTGGAAACTCCCTCGTACCACTAGTATAATTTAGGGGGAACATTGTAATTTAGCCTTGTGGAGCGGGGGAGCTTCCACTCCTCCCCTATACTCTCTTTGCTCTCAGTAAGTCTCTAGCATTACAAAGTATAGGGTGTTTCCGCGAGAGTAAAAAGGGGCAAGAACTAGGGGGCGAAAACCGGTTTTCAGGGGATGTCAACATGGCGTCCTAACGTAACCAGAGCGGGCAGCCGGTAAGGGGAGAGGAAAGGGGGGAAGGTACCTTGACGTCACGCGCAAAGACCCTATAGGAAGTGTCGTGTCATACTTTTTGAAGATATCTTATAAACTTATGTTATTTTTTAAATTAATATAGACGGAGTTTTTATTAGTTAATAGTTATTTAACCAAATATTATGTATACCCTGAAATAAATTAACGTTACGTTACGTTACGTTTTGTCAAACTTATTCTCCGCTAAAAGCAAAGAAAAGATGCATTTTTTTAAAACTTGGATTTGTAAAAAACGCAATTAAGATTCATTTTTTTTTGGCATGCATCTAAATTAAAAACTTTTATTTATAGTTTTTGGCTTTGGAAAAAAAAAATGTTTGGTCATTGATACTGTTATTTAATTAAGAGGTACTTAAACCAAGTGCCACGAGAGTCTTATTAGTTTAGTTTTTTTAAATTTTACCTTGATAAGAAACCTAGCACTAAATTGTTTGTTTTAGGAAAAAGATATTGTCGCTGATAATTTATTTATTTATTTATTTACATTATGGCAGTTCATAAATTTATTTAACCAACCAACTTCCGTCGTTCAGAGAAGAGAGATATAGTGAGAGAGTACGAATATATAAACCTTGCATTTCATCATTCTTAATCAGATTCCATCCAGGGGAGGGATTATTATTAATTTTTTTTTACGACTCGCTAATTCAATATCAAAACCTTTCACGTATTCATTTCATTTTGGCAATTTTTTTTTTTTTTTTTTTTTTTTCCAGTTTCAAGCTCATCTTTCACTCGAAAAGGAGGGTTTATATAGCGACACCATCTTGATTGTTTGTTTTTATATTTTTTAGATCATTATAGAGAGGCCCGGGACTCCTTATTATATTAGTTTAGTTTCCTAAATGTCATCATCGGGAAAACAGAAGATCATTGATTAGTTTTATCATCAAAAAAAAAAAAAAAACTTAAAGGGAGGGTGAAGTAGAAAATCAAGTGATTTTTTATCGTTTCTTCTGCGAATGATAAGACCAGTCTGCACAGTGAAACATTCAGGAAATACCAGCTCCGAATGATTTTAAAATTATTTCAAATTAGGTTCCGATTTTAAGGATAGTTTTATATAAGGACCTCCGACCAATCGCGTAACGCCCTGCCTTTTTGTTAACAAAATTCTCGTGGCACGCTCCGTGTTGAATGAAATTTATCGCGAGATTTGATAAAATTTGCGCGCGATGTGACAAACGTGGCGCGAGACATGGAACGTGCCACGAGAATTTTGTTAACAAAAAGGCAGGGCGTTACGCTATTGGTCGGAGGGGGATACTTCAAATTATTCTTAAAATCGGAACCTAATTTGAAATAATTTTAAAATCATTCGGAGCTGGTATTTCCTGAATGTTTCACTGTGCAGACTGGTCTTATAATTAAAAGAAGAATCGATAAAAAATCACTTGATTTTCTACTTCACCCTCCCTTTAATTAATTACAAAGTTATATTATATAATAATACATTAATTAATTAATTTAAAAAGTGACAGAGAGGATAGTACATCATGGAACGCGGCGTTTATTTCCTATAAAACGTAAGACGAAGAATGGACTACTATTTTTTGGTTATTAAAACACGCACAATATCATCCGATTTCAAGTTGACTTGAATATTTTTATTTTAATAATAGTTTTTCAGTTTTTTTTTTTTTTTTTTTTGGTTTTTCAGGTTTTTTCAAAGGTAATTGTTCTTTAGACTTTATTAAACTTGGAAAGCTAAAAAATTCCACTCATTCTCTAATCTATCTATATTGAAAATAAATTCCGTATAAAGCTGCCAATAATACTTTAAAAAAAAATAAATTGAAAATTTGGTCTATTTTTAAGCCTATTTATTAAAAAATAAAATTCAAAACTTATTTGAAAAATATAGACGTCTACTTTTCGCTTTAATAGACATTTCTCTTCCCTCTATTGTAGTGAATTTTTTTACCTATTCCTAGTTTAGTTTGTCATTCATTTGTAAATTTACGGTTGACGAGAGAAAAAAAATATTTTGGTAGCCATAAAGGGAGGGAAAACTGTGTGAAGTTTTTTTTAAGGTTTACGAAAAGCTTTAACTAGATAAAACTTCTCCCCTTGATCAGTTGTGTTTATAGGTGCCCTTTTATAGTGCTCGACCATGTCATCGAGTGAGGCAAAAGATCGAGAGCCAATACAATAGAGATCATTTTCTAGTCGAATCTTAAAATGCATATTTTTCATGGGAGCTTTAAGTGAAAGAGAGAATGCTCCAGGCTGCAATGATACAACAAAGAGAAACGAAGAGATTTAGTGACCAAGAAGATATTCCTTTAAAGGGAGGGTGAAGTAGAAAATAAAGTGATTTTTTATTGATTCTTCTACTAATTATAAGACCAGTGTGCATAGTCAAACATTCATTAAATACAAGTTCCGAATGATTTTGAAATTCAAATTAGGTTCAGATTTTAATTAGGGATAATTTTAAACAAGGACTTCCGACCAATCGCGTAACGCCCTGCCTTTTTATTAACAAAATTCTCGTGGCACGTTCCGTGTTGAATGAAATTTATCACGAGATTTGATGAAATTCGTGCGCGACGTGACAATCGTGGCGTGAGACGGCCACGAGAATTTTGTTAACAAAAAGGCGGGGCGTTACGCGATTGGTCGGCAGTCCTTGTTTAAAATTATCCTTAAAATCTGAACCTAATTTGAATTTTAAAATCATTCGGAATTGGTATTTCCTGAATGTTTCACTATGCAGACTGGTCTTGTAATTAGTAGAAGAATCGATAAAAAATCACTTGATTTTCTACTTCACCCTCCCTTTAAAGGAATAGGATAGGGTGTCAAATAAATCTGACCGTTGTTTCACTGTCACGTATAATGAAGTCTCCATCATCTCCAAAATCATTGAGAAGTTTCTCGCATTCTTTCCTGGAAATTCTTCCAAAATACCAGGGTTTTTCATTCAGTTCTGGTTGTGCAGAATTGATGGCTTGGGTTGTATTGTTGACAGAAGTTTGGTTGGTGGAATCGTGCTTAGGGTGGGCCAAAGGAGAACCTCCCATGGCCCCCACTTGAGAGAGCTTGGTGGCTTCTTTACTATGATGGGAAGCCGGGGGAATCAAGCCATCTTCGGCAAAACCAACACGCATCATTGAATCAGTGATGGGAATGGGATTAGAATCTGAATTAGCCCCAGTTCTATTACCCACAAGAACTTGCACGTAATTTTTGGGCACTAATCCAATTTCCCCTTGTTGGTTCCTGGCTTTCCACCAATCAGGGTCATTCAAAGGTCGATCAATTATCTCCAAATGTTCATCCTTTTGAAAGGTAAGCTCTTCGTCATTCTGGGCAGTAAAGGCGTAAAGGGCCACAACTACATCCAGACATTGTTGACCTCTTTTAAAGGAGCTAGGAGCGGAGGAATCTGGTGTGACAAAATTACTAGTATCTCCAATATCATCAGATTCCTCCAGGACATAATTGGAAGGGAACCATCCGGTGTTGCCATTATATTCGCCTTTCCACCAACCATCACTGGATTTTTCCATGACTAAGACTCTGCTTCCTTTGACTAAGGAGATTTCATCCGCCTGTTGAGCCGCATAGTGATACTTGACTAACGCGGTGGTATTTAAGTAAGGTTTGCCCTTGGGCGAGACATTGTTAGAGGAAGAGTTAATGTTTATGTCCACCTCTTTGGTATTGACGGGGGAAGCTGTAGGGGACATTTTAGCGTCATTCTTCTTACGAACTCTCCTCCTGATACTGTCAAAAATGGAGGGTTTTTCGCGTTTGACATAATTAGAGGGCACAAAACCAGATTGGTTTTTCGAGTTTTGCACTTTCCACCAATGTTTGCTATCATCTAACAAGATCAAACGTTCATTTTTCTTGATATCAAGCTCCTGACTTCCCTGAGCGGTGTAATCATATTTAGCTACTACGTAAGATTCTTCTCCGGTTTTACCTAAGTAAAATTTATAAAATTTACACGATTTAATCATATTTACACCGTATTTTCTCTAGACAACTATAATATACGGGCCAAGGCACGAAATAAAACATTTAAAACTTCACAAACAGGGTGGCGGCGAAGCCGGAAGGCTACGAGAAGCCAAGGCTTAAATATGACTCAGTAACTGAGCCAGTCCCACTTGCCACTTGGTACCCATTTCCTTCTATTGTTCTCTGGTTTACAAACTTACCCATTTTTGGATTAGACATCTCCAACACGGTATAAAACGCCGCCCAGATTCAACTAGAAACTATCCATCCATTATAATATATGTTTTTCTAAATTTACGCCGGTTTTAATTAATTATAAAATTAAAAATATATGATACATTAACTCGATAGACATGATGTCATTCATCTGACCCCACCGTAACCCCCTCTAACACTGATATCAGAGTCCCCTAGTGATTATTTATAACCTGAAATTCAATCTAATTTAATCTACATTATTAAGAAAAACTAATACTTTAAATTATAATTAAGAAATAGGAAAATTGTTTTCAGTTAACTTTGTAGAACATTTTAAATTAGAATTCAAATTTTAATTAATAAATATTAACCAATCAGAAATGAGCTGAGTTTTTTATGGTGGGCTTCGCGTCGGAGCGGAGCGGTCGTGATGGGTTCGGCTTGTGTGATTTTTGATATTTCTCGTTAAAAATGGGTGTTTATTCGTATAATTTTGCGTAATTAGTTTCGTGAAATTATGACAAAACTGAAACTTATGGGGTAAGTACTTATTTTTATTCTTAAAACCGATTAAACGCAAAAAAAAGTGAGAAGCATGCCAGCCAGCAGCCTTCCCATACCGCAATCATTTGTCACCTTAAGCCTTGGTTAAGATCTACACACCGCCCCTTTTAGGTGGGCTTTACCGTTATGTTATGTTGGATTGCAGTTTTTGAAGTGGTTGATACGTTCATTATGCCATAAATCATTTATGATAAATGATCAAGTTTAGATTAAAAGTTACGCGTTATCTACCAGATTGTAGAATAAATGAACTTAACCCTTCGTACGAATTTTCAATGCCCTAGAAAAACCCTTATTATTAGTCTGAAAGTGGTCCTCTCCTCCTGTTTTCGTAGATAAGGAAAATAATACCCAATATCCCACGCCCCAAGAAATTATATTCACCTACAATGACTATCTCAATTTCTAATATAAGGAAACATTTTTCATTCCCCGCAGTCATGGATTATTGCAAAAAACTTGCGGAGGTTGTATTATTACAACTCATAGTCTCACACTATCAAAACTAAATGTTATGAACTCAACTTGTCACCAAGGAAGTTAGTTAATTGTGCTCTTCAAAAAGGTGCGCGAAGTAACATTCCAACAACTTTTTTTCAAATGGATACGCGCGTTTTAAAATCAAATTAATATAAAAAAAAAAAAGTAAAGTTTTGTTGATGCAAAAATGGACTACCATAGTTCGGGTCAAAATGCAACTTTAAGTCAACCTCCTCAAAATCAAATGTCACATTCACTCAGCAGTCCCAGCAATATGGATAGTCCAGGAGCTAGTGCTAGCCAAGAACATAGTTTGGCTGAAATTAAAAAACAACCTAGTAAAATGTTTTCCGTTCAAGTTCATTTTTTGGATGGAACAATTGGAAATGTTCAAATTCAGGTAAGGTGTCTTGATCTCTAAGCACTTTTGAAAAGCATGAATTAATTTAATTTAAAAGGGAATTTATGAATTGTAACTTTTAAGGGGTTATAAATATATTGAGCAAAATATAGAGTAGTGGCATTTCCCAGCTTTGACAGGGTTGCCACAGTTCCTGGGAATTTAAAAATGGGCCGAAAAGGTCAAGGAAAAGTCAGGGAATTTTAAAAATTTCAGCAAAGTCAGGGAAAAGTCAGGGAATTTGATTTTAGTGGGTAAAACTTCTGGGAATAAGTCGTTATTGAAAGAGTAATGAAAGTTTCTCCTCATCCTCTCTAATTAACACAGAAAACTGTAGATTAATCCTTAAAAATGTCTAGAATTGTTTTTGTAAAGTAAATGCTCTCTTAGACTGTTATTTATGGTTAAAATGTTTCTTATTTGTTTTGGTGCAACAAATACATGGGAAAACTTAATGTAGAGAGTTTATTTAATTATAAGCACTTAAAACGTGCTGTAAACATTCACACTTTCGGCCTAAAAGGTCAGGGAAAACCTGAGAAAAAGGTCGGGGAAAACCTGGAAAAGTCAGGGAATTTGGTTCTGAAAATTCCGTGGCAACCCTGTTTGACTGTATTAAGGCCTATGGACAAATAACATGGGATGCCACTAGTCTATAATAAATAAAAAATTGTTAAGACCTCTCTCTCTCTACAAGGTTGTTAAAAACATTTTATATTTCAATGAAACATTAATGTATTTTAAAGCTAGCATTTAGTCCGTGCCCCTAGGGTAGTAGATGTAAAGTCTTTTTCTTTTCTTAAGTATTCTAATGGTCCTTAATAAAATAAACTGGTGTCAATGAAAGGCATCAGTCTACAGAGGCAATTTGTCTATCCTTTTTTTTATTGCTATTCTCCCTTTTTGTGTGGGATGAGCTGGCTTCCACTCATTTATACAAAACCTTGGGGGTCGTATATAAAGCTTATCCTTAAATATTTACTCTAAGATAATACGCGAATGTAAATGAAGGGAAAAATGTACAGTATGTCTGGGTTAAGTCAACTTTTATAACCATTTGTATCATGTACATCAAGAAAAACGTCTATTTATTTCGGTTTATATAAAAATAAAAACGATCTCTCTTTCGCCAACTTCTGTTGGGCCTCTTTCTTAGCTTATCCCTATTTTTAGAATTCAACTTAAATATCACTGCTGTTATGTCAGTTTTATTGTTAAAAGAAAAGTTCATATATATACATATATTTAGAGATTGTTAATTGGGGAAATATTTAGTAATTAGCCTTAATTTTGTAACATTAATTAGTTTATTCTGTTTTGTGGAAACGCAGGAAGCGCCAGTTTTGTGTTACACGCAGGGACAGGGGCCCTCGGGAGTTTTTTTTATTTTTCTTCTTTTTCGAAGGTCTAAAAGGCATAAAAGAGCTTCAGTTGTTTGTTAGAGGAGCTTTAGGAACCGGGGAAAATTCAGGAAGGAACTAGAGGGGCTGTATATGAGATTAAAAATGCAGATATAATTTTTGGTTCCTTTTTTTATCGCGCCAAGCTTGCCCGAGATGAATTAGTCCCGTGGGTTTTGGGTTAAGGCAAGGAAGGTGTTAGGCCGATAAATTTTTACGCTGCAAAATATTTGGACCCACGGAAATGTTGCCTTGTCTTGATAACAAACGGGAGTTCATTTCACTCCCCCTTTTTTTCCTGTACATCGTTCGGTAGAAAAGTAATTAATATTAATTAACTTCCTTAGTACAAGGCTCTGGGGAAACTACTGTTTGAACAAGTTTGCAAAATGCTCAATTTACTAGAAGTGGATTATTTTGGGCTAGAATACTCTGACGATGCTGGAGTTAAAGTAAAATTATATATGCGATGTTTCAGGGTTCATGAGGGGTCAAACGAAATTTAAGGGTTTTAGAAGCATTAGTAAAATTGTCAATTGAATTATTTCAAAATTTGAACGAATTGGGTTTTAGAAGTAAGGGCTAAAACACAACTTGACCCGAAACATAGCCTACCCTAACATAAAAAATAACCCGAACTTTATTTAAACCATGCATAAACCAGAAGGGTATAATACAAGAAGTATGACACACCGTATCCTCTTTATACTTTAGTTACGTAACATGATTCTTCCCCTTTTGCTCTCTCCCGCTTTTGTTTGCTCTCCCGCTCATCAAACTTCAAATGGGTGAATTCTATAACTGTTTGTATCCCAAATCCTCAGCAATCAATTAGCCAACAAACCTTGATTGTCTTGACGTGGGACAAAAATTAAACAAGCGCATGCATGCGCCTTGGCAAATAGTTAAGCGCTAATAGAGTAATGATGAGGGAACTATTTATCGCGTACGTAATTCGGTTTAGTAACCTTGTGGACTCCAAATGTAAAATGATGTTGGGTAGGATTATGTTACTATACCCCGTTTTGTGCTGGTACACTTCTCTAGAAGAGAACCATTATATACTTCTGATAAATCTAACGGAACACCATTAATCCAATGAGGGTCAGGTTGCCGTCTTATCCCCGAAGTTGGGTGTGAAAAATACCCTATAAGTTATTTAAAGCCTTAAAAACCATATTTGACCCCTCTGTGACCCCCTTTCAACACCGTTTACGGTCGAAAATTAATTAACAAAAGCGCTCTTTGTGCAGTATTGGTTAGATTATGAAAAACCCATGTGTAGGCAACTAGGTCTTTCGATGGTGCACCCCGTTATGTATTTTTCCATCAAATTCTATACTCCAGACCCTGCGCAACTTGAAGAAGAATACACAAGGTCAATAACAACAAATTAACTTTATTATTATTACTATTTAGGAAATAATCTTTCCTCTTTCCGCGTATAGATACCTTTTTAGTCTTCAAATAAAAAAGGATTTAGCTCAAGGACTTTTACAGTGCAATGAAAATACAGCCGCACTCATGGCTTCGTACATTGTTCAATGTAAATAGCTAGTTATTATGATTATTATTGAACCCCCCCCCCCTTTTTAAAGGCAAAAATATTTAAATTTAATTATCGTTTTGGCAGCCGAATGTGGCGATTATAATACGGAAGACTACCCAGACCACACTTACCTGTCTTCCTACAAATTTGTGCCTAATCAAGACGCGGACTTCCAGCGAAAGATTATGGAAAATCACAAAAAACACGTGTTAGCATTTCACTTTTATTTCCCTCCCCCCTTCCTCCCGGAATTGACCCCAGGGTTATTTTGTAATCTTTATGGTGTGTAATTAGGGGTCAAACGCCGTCTGAAGCTGATTTAAATCTATTAGAAACTGCTCGTAGGTGCGAACTATATGGAATTAGAATGACACCAGCCAAAGTAATTGATTGATTGATTGCTTTAATAGACCATTTAGGAAATTGGATATGGAGAAGCCAATACACAGGGGGGTGGGGCCGACATTGGGGTATTCTCCCTTTCATTAAGAGGCAGTGCCAGGTTTCTAATTTCCCACGTGAGGTGAACCAGGGCACCGTCTGGCGTTGCTTCTTGGCGCGAGGGAGAATACCCAATTGCGGCCTGGCCCCTATGTGTTGGTTTCTCTGTTCGTATTTCCCGAAGTGATCTATAACTTATTGGTCTATAAGTATGTAATTGATGGGGTGGGGGCCTTTTTATTTTTTGTTGATCAGGATAACGAAGGGGTGCCTCTAAATTTGGCTACGGCTCACATGGGTGTCTTAGTCTTCCAGAATTATACTAAGATCAACACTTTCTCTTGGGCCAAAATAAGGAAACTCAGTTTTAAACGAAAGAGGTTTTTGATTAAACTTCATCCTGAAGGCTATGTAAGGTCATCTTCTAGTAGATTAGGTTTCTAAGAGGGTATTCTCCATGGGTAAAGAATGCGCGTGAGGAAATTGATTTCACACTACAGGATAGGCAACTCCGTATCTCCGACGGCAGCTCATTCATTACATACTTTGTTCCAGCTTAAGTTTTCAGCACGCGCAAACTTAGGTCTCTATGTAACGTATCGTTGCGTGTGCTGACAAGAGATGAAAGAAATAACCATGTTCCAGATCTAAAATCTCGAGATTTAAATCATGAACATGAGTATTTCGTTCATCTCTTGTCAGCATGCGCAAAGCTACGTTACATATAGAACTAGATTTTCACGTCCTGACAACCGAAGCTGGAACAGAGCATATACATAATAAGCTGCCGTCGGAGATAGGGAGTTACCTATCCTATAGCGTGAAAACAAATTTTCTCACGCGCATCCTTTATCCATGGTATATCTCTCTTTCTGAGTCTATCCTATCCTACCATCTTCTAGGGTTTTTACAAAGATTCGGTGGAGTTTAATTTTGAAAGTCGAAACGAATGCAAAAATTTCTGGAAAAAGTGTATAGAAAATCACGCCTTTTTCCGTTGCGCCGAAGTTAAGAAAGTGCCTCGTCAAAAAACCAGAATTTTTAGTAGGGGCTCCTCGTTCAGGTAAAGTTACCTTTCCCTTTTAGTAGTCCGATAGATAGTATTTTTTTAAATTAATTTTTTTGGCCATATTTTTTTTTCTCGATATTATAATTTGGAAGTATTACGTTTTTTACTCGCAGTTTTATTTCTGATTTACGTTGTTCTTCTTTTTTGTCGTTTTTTTTCTCTCTCTCTTGGGGGCGATCGTTTCCTTGATTTTTTAAAAATTTAGGTATAGTGGGCGGACTCAAAAACAGATTGTGGAGTTTGTCAGAGAAAATTATATTAAACGACAACCGTTTCAAAGGTAGGATTAGTCATATAATTTTTCGTCCTACTACTAAAATAATATATAGTTATATAATGATCTTAACGAATTTTAATAAAATTGATTAAACGAAAAATTGTTCACGTTTTTTAAAATGATTATGTAAATTTGAAAAAAAAAATATTTTAATTTTGTAAAATCAAAATTTTTAAACCGTCTCATCTCGATTAGTCCAAACAAATTTGTCTCTCGATCTCTATCTCTTTCAAACCCCAAAATTGTCGCATGGATGTTAAATTGTATAAATATCGGAAGTTAATTATGCAAATTGATATTCTTATCATATTTTCGTCTCGGAAAATCTTCCAATAATGAACTTCCGCTGATAATTGTAGTTGTTTTTTTCCGTACTTTATTTTCAATTGGGATTGAAGGATGAGAAGCCAATCGGGGAAAGGTTTTTTTGTCATCCTTCTTCCCGCTTCTTATAATTTAATTATTAATTTCTTTTCCGTTTTTTTTTTATTGGCACGTTTCCTCCGGTGTCTTTCCCCCTTTCTCAAATTTTCTTCTCGTTCTCCTCGTAAATCTTTTTCTCTCTGATGCTGACTTTTCACATTCTGATCTCCCCTAAACCCACATGTTGCCCCTGTCACCCGCAGATCCACTAGCCTCCGCGTCCCGAGCTCGACTCGTAGCGGTGTAGGTACCTCCATCTCCGCTCAACCTTTACTTCCGGTCAGCGGTAGTCAATCCTGCGGTTCAGTCATCATTTCCAGCGATAACGCTTCTTCGAATCGTCCCTCTTCACCCTCGGACACCCCTCCGCGACCTCCTCCTCACCAACACGCCAACTCCGTCTCTCAACCAGTTTCTCCGACTCATCATCGAATTACCAACGGAGGAAGTTCAATTTCCAATGAAAGAGACACGAGTCCTCGAGCCCCGTCAAACGGATACGCGCCTCAGTCCAGAGGAGGAGCCAGATCGGATGGAGAAGATGACTCTTTACCAACAGGTTTGAAAACTTCTGATTTAGAAAGTAGTTTTGACAATGGTTTGAAAAGTCCGGATTTCTTGGGACAAGAGGGAGACGATAATGTCTCCCACGATTCTTATCTAGTCGACGAAAAGGACGTTCCCGCCTTTGATACCGTTTCCGATTCAAATAAAATTCGCGATAATGATTTTACCGAGTCAGTATTGAAGGCGGTATCTGCCAAGGCGGAAACGTTAGTTTCTTCTTCCGAAAGAGTTGGTGTTGTCGCGGACCCTATTACCAGTACCAGTGACAAATCTAGCGACCTTACCGTATCGGTAATAGGAAAGGAAACGGCTACCGCCGCCCCCGCGTTAATAGAGAAAGATCTCGCCGATTCCGTAGCAATCCCGAAACCGATAGAGTCCGTGACAGAGGAGGTTAGGCCTACAAAGAGTAAAAAACGCGAAGGAAGCGAAAAAAGCTCGAAAAAAAGTCGCGGGAAAAGCAATAATCAACCTGACGTGGTGCCAGTTACTAATCAAGATGGTGGTAGTGATGTTGTTAAAAATAACGGGAATGGAGGGGAAATTGAGTATATTTTGCACAAGAGACTGTTAACTAGTACGGGTAGTGGTCAGGATCGTAAGAAAAGAAAGCCCAGAGTTCGCGTCGAGATGGAAAGACCTCGAACCACCCACGGAAGTCCAACTTTATACGCGAGAGCCAGTCGGATTAGCTCGAGTAGTAGCATGGGGGACGAGTTATCTCAAAACGGGAACAAAATTAAATCGAGAAGAGGAAGCAGTAGTTCACCCAAAGGACATCGTTTGCGGACAGTGGACTACGTCTCGGTTCATCAGCTTCCCGCCATGAGAAGCTTTTCATCGCAGGATGATTCATTAGAAGATGACTCGTTCGAGAAGGATATTTTCGAACAGTTTCGGAAACGAAGATTGTCGCAAGGGAGTTGCGAGAAGAAGGAATTGAAGTTGTTGATCAGTAGCAGCAAGTCTGATGACTCTATATTGAAGAACAGTTGCGCCGATTTCCCATTTATTGACGCTACTGAGGATGATTACAGCAGAGAAGACACTGCCACAACCGTGTCCCAAGTGGAAGATGGAGTTGATGGACGCGCCTCCCCCGAAATTGTTAAAGCTTCTGGTTTGAACGCGGCCGAAGCTCTTCAACCCGCCCCCGATAGTTACAACTCCTTTTGTAATTTCCCAAGAGCATCCTCTCCGGTTGAAGACGAAGGTGTGGAATGTGACATAGATGGTATAGTATTCATCTCCGAAAGGACTGAAGCCGCTTCTTACGATAGCGTCCTCCCTGATATTCTTCCCGCCTTATTACTACCGCCTCCATCCCCGCCTTTGGCCTTCCAAACGAAAGAATCATCCCCCGATATTTACGAAGATTATGTCAGTGGAAAACACCATCTTCCAACGCAAGAGCCACCTTCGATACCTCCCCCGCCACCTCCGCCTCCTCCTAACGAACTTCCAGGCGCTATTCCTAAATTAAAAGCCCAGCAGCGTGTCGAAGAAGATCTATTAAGTCAAACTTCTTCGTCGGATGGTACTTATTCTCAGGGAAGTTATAGTTCCGACCAAATGCACCAACTGAGTGACGCCCAACTATTCGAAACGCATTTAATTTTATCGCAAGAAGATCTAGCCACCTTGGAAGATGATTTCCCTTTCGACGAGTACAATCCTGTTCCTCAACACGAAGTGACGCACACCGAAGAAATTTACATTACCTTAAACTCTAGGAATAACGAGGGAAGTTTGGGACCGGCGACGCGGTATAGTTACTCCGCTTACAAGTATAATAGCTTCGAAGACGGGTCAACAACGACGGAAGGGGAAACGATATGCGACGATACTAGTCTTAATGGACAGATGGAAGTTTTAGAACATATAACGGAACAATTGGAAAGATCTTCGTACTCCGACGATGAAACTGCCGTGGTTGGAGAGGATCCTTCAACTGAATCATTGCCTACCACGCCACGTTCGACTCGAAGCCATCGTAGTTATTTGGAACTTGAAGTTATCGGTGGGGCCATCTTAGAAAGGACTTCATCCTTTTCGCACGGATCCCCGACACATTCCGCCACGCAAAATTAAATTTTTTTAATCCTAGGAAAATTATAAAAATCAATTTTTAGATAACCAAAGATTTAAATAAAATGGAAATAAAATTGCATTTGTTACCAAAATTTATAGGATTTTATAGTCTAACATAAAGATAATCACCTAACAACACAAATCTAGTGTACTTAAATAGACTTGAAAATATTTCAATTTATACGTTCTTGTGTCAAAGCTAAGCTTTTAATTATCCAGGCAAATAATTAGGGCACTCTAATCACCCACCGCGATTGACGTGAATTTTATATAGTACTCAATCTTTGCTATTCTATAATGCAATTTTTAATGAAAATATGAATCCCCTAATTAAGCAAAGTGCCTAAATTAGGCTCCGCAATGAATTAACCACACATGAATTTCTTATATTATAATACTTATATTGCGCTTATCAATGCCGCGTTTTAGTTTAACGAATCCCACTAATATAGCAATAAATTATTAGTATGGTAAATACATCAGTACTTAAAAATACTTCAATAAGTACCTTTAATTAGTACTTAATAGTCATAATTTGGTTATGGATGCTTTCCTATCTTCTATCTTTGGCCCGAAAGGTAACGGACATTTTTGCATTTGCTTGGTGCGTGGTTTTGGTAGTGGTATGATGGTACTTTTCTCGAGACTTCTTTCGTAATCTATACTTACCTACTTAGTTTAGACTTTTACAAAAAAAAAAAAGCGAGAAGAAAAACCAATATATTGTTCGTATTAACCTCCTCTGTCTCTGCACTAATTAACCATTAGCTCTCTTTCACTTAATTTCCTCTCTCCTCCGAACAAATTAAAGTTGCGGTCAAAACTTAACTTTCCTTTTTATCCTTAACCTTTTTGGCTTGGAATTGTAAGAAAACTTAATACTGTGCATGAATTCTGTTTACGGATATTCGAAATTTACCGTAAAGATTGCGCACTTTTTTTTCTCTATTAACATTTTATGCTTCACCAACTCTTTAGGAACAAAATTATTGAAACTAATTATTGTTTTAAGTACTTAAAGTATTTGTTAACGCAAACGAATTAAGATTACGCCAAATTTTTAAACATTTTTTTTATATATATTAAACAATTAAGGATCAAACGTACAATATTTAATCAAGAAGTGATATCTAGTTTACTAGGGAGAAGGTATAAGATGCCTAAGTATTCGCGCCATAGTCCCAGTCCCCCCTTCAAAATACAAGGGGAACGTAAAAGGAGACCGCCGGCCCCGGGCTATTTCGCCTCTCCTCAGTCGGAAAATACGTCATTTTCGTCATTGGCGTCGCGCTGATGTGTTTTTTCAAGAACCAATGAGATGCTGGTTGTAATTTAGAGGCGGCGGGGATTGACTCCGGACCTACGTTTGGACTAGAGATAAAGCTGGAAATGTGGCGAATTTATACCTTCTCCCTAGTAAACTAGATAGCACTTCTTGATTTAATTTAAATGAGATAAATATTAACGTTTTAAATGAATTAAAACTGCCTTGAAAAAATTAAAATATACAGTAGAGCGCGCTAATTAAGGAACGTTAGAATCCTAATTTTCTTATATTGTTATCTTAAAGAAGTATCGTTAGGCTATGAAATTAGTTTATTAATTAATTTAGTTGTATTTAACCCAAAAAACAAAAACAAAAAAATGCAAATTAAGCTTTATATTATGGATGTCTGGCTTTTTAATACGCTATTTTTAAAACCGCTTAAACGCGTATAATGAAAATGATATACTAATATTAAATGTGTAACGCTTCATTAATTGTCAGAAGGTCTCGTGTAATATAACATATCAAAAGAAAGAAAAAAAAACGAAAACGGAGCTAATTTTTAGCTAATTAATTTCAAAATTTTGCATTTTAACCAAAGTATATTATAACTCCCGAGATTTTTAGAATATCAAGAAGTGATATCTACTTTACTAGGGAGAAGGTATAAGATGCCTAAGTATTCGCGCGCCATAGTCCCAGTCCCCCTTTCAAAATACAAGGGGGGACGTAAAAGGAGGCCGGGCTATTTCGCCTCTCCTCAGTCGGAAAATGCGTAATTTTCATCATGCGCGTCACGCTGACGTGAGTTTTCAAGAACCAATGAGATTCTGGTTGTATCAAAATTTAGAGGCGGCGGGGATTAACTCTGGACCAACATTATTGGACTGGAGATAAAGCTAGAAATGTGGCTAATTTATACCTTCTCCCTAATAAACTAGATATCACTTCTTGAGAATATCAAAAGCAATTTGCATGCTCGTTTATAAAATTAACCAAAAATTATAATAGATGTTAAACTCGTTACTTAAAAAAAAAAAGAAAAATGGTCTCATTGTTACAAATTAAAAGCTCAATTATTTTAATTCCTATTTGTTGGAGATTAGATTAATTTACAAATTCAATTGACTGATTTTTTTGGAGTAATTAATTTTTTACGAAAAATGTGCGAGAATTAAATATTATTGTTCCTATTTTAAAATCGAAATTGTTTTTATTAATTTTTACGTAAATTAAGCTTTCTGTAAATGTTGGTTTTTATTATACCGCAATTGTCATAATATAAATAAATATACGCTCCGTCAATGTATTTAGAAATTAAGCAAAATGTGTTCATTTTACATTCAGTTTTATGATCAAATCCTGTGTAAGAATTTGCTAAATAAAGTTTTTAAAGTTGTCCCGTTCAACGGGTGTGAGTTTTATTTTATTTTTCTTTTCGTCAATATACCTTTTTAGTAAGTTCGTTCTTTTTTGTTTCCATCGGCGAACGAACTAATTGTTAAACTTTTCGAAACTTTACAGTTACAGAATCGCCAGCTATGCTACGTTCAAATCTACGTAACGTTTCAAGTTTGAGCGGACACGGTGTTAATGATATGAGTGCTGGTCAAAGCGAAACTGCTTCATTATCAGCTAGAGGTGGTTTTTCGAGTGACAGCGAAGCTCCCCCTAAGTCACCATCTTCCCCTTATAGATCCTGGAGAGAAGGATCAAGTACACCCGTTTCGCCACGATCCGATACCGAAAATGATTCCAGACGAAGAGTAATCAATTTAATTAATTAATTACTCTTAGCAAGCAGCGTTAATGATCAATTACAATTACAGAAAATACCTTCGGAAAAAGCGTATTACGTTGCAAAGGAGTTGTTAATGACCGAACGTTCTTACAAGAAGGATTTAGAACTTCTTAATGTTGTAAGTTTCGTGATAACTTTGTTAGGGAAGTGCATTGTTAATTGTTTTCGTTGCAGTGGTTTCGCGATGAAGTTAGCAAGGAAGAAAATATGCCAACGGAACCTTTGTCTCTCTTATTTCATTTGGTGGATCCTTTATACGAACACCATTGTAACTTTCTGCGTAATTTGGAGCAGAGAGTGGCAGCCTGGGAAGGAAAAGTCAATTCTCCGACGCATCCCGCCATTCACGGAATTGGTGATATCATTTTAGATCATTGCGGGATGACAAAGGTATTTATTTCTTTCACTTAATACAGTTTGAAATGCTTAATTGTCACCACTTTTTTTAAGCATTATGATCATTATATTGATAAACTTCCTCTCGTTCTTGAGAGATTAAATAACGCCTATAAATACAGCGCTCATTTCAATCAAGTTTATAGAGATTTTGAGATGCAGAAAGTCTGTTATTTACCCTTAATGGCCTTTTTACTCAGACCTTGTCATAGATTACAGCATTATTGTTTAATTTTGGAAAGTAAGCTTAATTAATTAATTGTGAACTGAAACTTCCTTTAACATACACTGTAACATAAACCCTGATTATATAATTATGTTTATGTTTATTTAAGGATTTATAACATACCATAATTCAGCTCATCCCGATTGGAATAATTGTAAAAGTAAGTATAATAGCAAGAAGTGATATCTAGTTTATTAGGGAGAAGGTATAAGATGCCTAAGTATTCGCGCGCCATAGTCCCAGTCCCCCTTTCCAATATACAATGGGGGATGTAAAAGGAGGCCGGGCTATTTCGCTACACTCTCCTCAGTCGGAAAATATGACTGTAATTTTCGTCATTCGCGCCGCGCTGACGTGAGTTTTCAAGAACCAATGAGATGATTGCTGGTTGTAATTTAGAGGCGGCGGGGATTAACTCCGGACCTACTATACGTTTGGACTGGAGATAAAGTTGGAAATGAGGCAAATTTACACCTCCCTAATAAACTAGATATCACTTCTTGGTATAATTAATTATTTAAGTTAGTTTTATGATTAATTTTAATTTTCCTTGTTATAGTTGCTCTTCTTAAACTTCAAAGTGTTACTAATACATTAAAAACTTCAGTCTCTTCATTGGCAAGTTAAATTTTAATTTAATGTTAATTAGTTAGTTAATTTATGTTAATTAGTTAGTTAATTTATGTTAATTAGTTAGTTAATTTATGTTAATTAGTTAGTTAATTTATGTTAATTAGTTAGTTAATTTATGTTAATTAGTTAGTTAATTTATGTTAATTAGTTAATTTATGTTAATTAGTTAGTTAATTTATGTTAATTAGTTAGTTAATTTATGTTAATTAGTTAGTTAATTTATGTTAATTAGTTAGTTAATTTATGTTAATTAGTTAGTTAATTTATGTTAATTAGTTAGTTAATTTATGTTAATTAGTTAGTTAATTTATGTTAATTAGTTAGTTAATTTATGTTAATTAGTTAGTTAATTTATGTTAATTAGTTAGTTAATTTATGTTAATTAGTTAGTTAATTTATGTTAATTAGTTAGTTAATTTATGTTAATTAGTTAGTTAATTTATGTTAATTAGTTAATTTATGTTAATTAGTTAATTTATGTTAATTAGTTAGTTAATTTATGTTAATTAGTTAGTTAATTTATGTTAATTAGTTAGTTAATTTATGTTAATTAGTTAGTTAATTTATGTTAATTAGTTAGTTAATTTATGTTAATTAGTTAGTTAATTTATGTTAATTAGTTAGTTAATTTATGTTAATTAGTTAGTTAATTTATGTTAATTAGTTAGTTAATTTATGTTAATTAGTTAGTTAATTTATGTTAATTAGTTAGTTAATTTATGTTAATTAGTTAGTTAATTTATGTTAATTAGTTAGTTAATTTATGTTAATTAGTTAGTTAATTTATGTTAATTAGTTAGTTAATTTATGTTAATTAGTTAGTTAATTTATGCTAATAATTAGTTTAATTTTAATGATAGGAAAATTACGTTAAATTAATGGAGTTACAAAGAGATTTGACTGGACTAGATAACTTAATAATTCCAGGAAGGGTAATTAATTAATTAATTCACGTTTTTAATTAGTTTAATTACTATTTAATATTATTAATCTAACTATAATTAAGCTTTAATTCCTCAGGAATTTCTTAGGGAAGGATGTCTTCAAAAATTATCCCGAAAGGGATACCAACAACGAATGTTTTTCCTATTTTCCGATGTTTTATTATACACTAGTAGAGCGTCAACTCCTCAGCTCCAATTTAAAGTTCACGGTCAGCTACCTCTTCAAGGGGTCATGGTTGAAGCTACCGAACCCAAAATGGGTGTTAGCTATTGTTTCACCATTTACGGAGGGAATAGAGCGTTAATGGTAGCTTCCACTTCGGAAAATGAACGAATAAAGTGGTTAGATGATTTAACAGAAGCTGTAACAATTGCCCGTGACCCCAAAGATGAAAGATTCATGTATTCTAGTCTACATTCATGCAGTAAGTGTATTTCTTTTCATAGTTTATGACGTGTTAAGTGTAAATTGGCGGGATATTTTGGTTTCCTTCCCTGGGAAAAATATTTTAAGGAAAATTAAAGGAATGGGTTGTTTTGGGGGGTTAAAAAGGTTCGTCAGACGAGTTAGCGGATAAAATTGAAAGCCCCCAGTCTCCTTATAAGGAAGGACTTTCACCAAGTAGTGGTTTAACACCCAGTGGTGGTGGGGTTCAAGAAAAACACTTGCAACATCGTTCCAATACCACAGTTCATGTTTGTTGGCATCGGAACGCCAGTGTTGGAAGGAAAGATTATCAAATGGCAATGCTTGTAAGACGCAATGTTTTATTTACTTTATCTAATATGATTTTATGTTCATTTACTGATAATTGTTCTCAGAATTACTTAAGCGGCTATTTACTTCGAAAGTTTAAGAATAGTAGTGGGTGGCAAAAGTTGTGGGTCGTATTCACTAACTTTTGCTTATTCTTCTACAAGTCTTATCAGGTAAGATTTGAATCCTACCTTAAGCCTAATTATAGTTAATAACTAAGCCTATTTAATGTTTTAGGCCTATTATTGATTAATTTCAAAGAGATTTAAATTTTTGAACAAATTGATAAGCTTAATTAATAATTATCTAGTTGGGGAACTTTGTGATAACACCGCAAACTCAAAACGATAGTTTTATGGTTAGGCCTACAATTCAAAAAAAGGTTTAAATTTTAAAAAATAATGTTTGTTAAGCCTAATTAATAATTATGTAGTCCTTAACACTTAAACACTACAATTTTAGATTATCTAAATTAAGTATAATGTAGTTTTTACTGATTTTAGTTCAAAAAGTTTTTAAGCCTTGGCCTACAATTGAAAAAAGGTTTAAATTTTAAAAAATGTTTGTTAAGCCTAATTAATAATTATGTAGTTCTTAACACTTAAACACTACAATTTTAGATTATCTAAATTAAGCATAATGTAGTTTTTACTGGTTTAAGTTCAAAACATTGTTAAGCCTTGGCCTAATTATGTAGTTGTTTTTTAGGCGTAAATAATGGGTTTTAAAGATGTGCCATATTAAAATACAAATTATCGCTTTTTTAGGATGACTTCCCATTAGCTAGTTTGCCATTATTGGGCTATTCTGTAAGCACACCGCAAGAGCAAGATAATATCAGCAAAGAATTTGTCTTCAAATTGCAGTTTAAAAATCATGTTTATTTCTTCCGTGCTGAGAGTGATTACACTTTTAGTCGTTGGGTTGAGGTTATTAGTAGCGCTACTTTACATCATCAATAATTAACACACAAACACGCCAAAAATGAGTCGTTATTAAGGGATGTAAAAGTAAAAAATAAAGGTGCTTCCAGTAGGGTACTTGTTTTTGAGAAAGGTTATTTAATCATCTGATGAAATAAACATTAAACATATCGTGGAATATTTTTAACGCGGCACAAGTTAAAAGAGTATAACACTGGGCGCAAGATTTTTACTAAAAATTATAGCAATATATTAAAAATTTGTATAAAAAAAATTTAAAATACTAAAAAAAAATAAAATAAAAAAAACACTAATAGATTTATTAGGGTGATTTTTAAGGGTAGAATTAATTACAATTAATTATTTTTCAATCCACAATTAATTATCAGTATTTGTGTGGCATTTTTTTTCTTATTAACTATTTTTTTCAGCATAGCATTTTGTGGCTAGTTTATAAATATTTTCTTTAATAATTTGGACCAAACTTTCAAGGTTTTAAAAATATTTTTTGTCTCCGTTTGTGTAGCTCTCTAAGACATTTAAATTTAATTGCCAATTAGCCTTATTCCTTATCAGCGCCACCTACCCATAGCGGCGACTTTGAGAACTACTGTAAGCGGCAAGCCAATCAGATGTCGCTAAAATCTGGTGACGTCACTGACTGGCACTCTCGGGTCTTACCAAAAATGACGTCACCAGATTTTAGCGACATCTGATTGGCTTGCCGCTTACAGTAGTTCTCAAAGTCACCGCTATGGGTAGATGGCGCTGATCAGGAATAAGGCTAATTAAAAGAGCTTCCGTAGAAAGTAGAAATACAGTATTTTAAATCACTTTTTAATTAATAATAATATACACCCTGTTTTCCAAAAAAAAAAACATCTCCTTATAAATTTAAATATTGTTAAAACTATAGCAATGTTCCTCTAATGAAAAAAATTTCCATATATTATTTTTAATATATACCAGAAGTAAATGAACCGAAGTTACCGGAGTCCTATTGTTTATTCATTAAGCACAAGTTCCTCACAAACCCCCATATTTCAACCCGACGATAGTCTCGCTCCTCTACTCTTTCGAGTCACAAAAATTTTGAAAACGCCACCAAGCGGCCAATGTTCGAGTAACCGGATTTTCCGGGAATTAGTTAGAGTTTTTAAAAATGGCGACTTCTTAGGGATTTGAGGTTTACACTCTTTGATCAACTTTTCGAGTAGGATAAGAAGACTTTTAACATACTTTTGTCCAATGTCTGACTTTAGAATTTCAATAAATCTTTCCCGTCTTGAAGTCACAAATGGTCGATTAATATTTGAAAGGTATTTCAAAAGATCATCCGTAATGTTTTCATCCATTATCGAACGTAAGCCTAGGGCCTAGGCTCCTAAGATAGAAGCAGACGCCTATTTCTGAAACAACGACTATTTATTCATACTAACGATATTGCGCGGATTTGTAACCAAGCTGTAACTATGGTCTTTGGTGCCAGCGTTAAATTTCGAGACGATTCAGGTAGAGGTACAGCTACCTTGATTTTTACTACCCCCACGTTATGGAAAACGCATTATACAAATTTTGCCCTCTCCGGTAACTTCGGTTCATTTACTTCTGTATATACCTAATACAAAAAAATATAATAGTTAAAAACCTGTTAATTAAAACAGAAAAAAAAGTCCCTTAAATTTTATATAAAAAATAAATTTAAATGCATTTTTCCAACAGCTAATTATCATAATTTATGCCCAAGCTATATTGAATATATGCATTACAAAATTTACAAACTATCTTTATAGTGAAATTATATTGTTTGTAGTCACATAATGTATACCGGTTTACTAAAAATCATTTAATTATATCGTTCGTATTTTTATTTCAAGCCTAAATTAATTAATTTTAATCGTCGTAGTTGAAAGAATTTGAATTTTATTTCCCAACGGCTTTGTAGGGGCGCTTGTAGTACCTTGCAACTTTTCGCGGGTAAAATCAGAGTTGTAGACATAGTACTGAAACCTCTTCTATGACGTCATAATAGGGAAATTACCTATGGTCTCCAAACTCTTCTGACGTCAGCTATATATATATCTATACTCGGTCGTATTGACTCTGAGTCGGGTTCTCCTCTCCTCTTTTGGGGAGCAAGTGGTAGTTTTGGAGGTCCCCCGTTTTTTTACGAAATGGATAAAAAATCGCTAAAATTAAGAGTTATCCTAATTAATTAATGTGCGCCAAAGGATAAAAAATGCGCGCGTGTAAAAATTTCGTCAAGATATGTGTTTATTATCAGTTTTTTGGTGTTCTTGGAAAATAGTGCTTCTGGTTTACCAGCGCGAAATTCAGGCGCCAATTTTTTAAGCCAGTGCGCGGTCAGCCGCCGGTGCAATAAAAAATCAAGTCAACACAGCGGGCCTTGGAACTTCAAACTTCAATACAATCATGATCAACTGCTGTAATGTAAGTGTTTTATTTTTTAACATTTTTATTATTTAGCCTATTATAGGAATATATTTGTGTAGTAGTACCCTATTAGTTCGTCAGATAGTATGAGGGGGTGGGAAGCCATTTGCCCGGGCTTGTCAGTTGTCAGAGTTGGGTTACAGGTTTGTTTTGACTAAGGCTAAGTAAAAGAAACTTTTGCCGCCAAAATCCAAATTTGCGTAATATACTAATGTAATTTATTAAGTTTTTATTAAACTTAATTAGATCATCGTAAAAATTCAATATTTAACGTAAAATAACATTATTAGGTTGAAAAGTAATTAAATTTAGTTTTAATTTAAATTAACAGTTAAGCTTAAATCGCCTCATAGGTGGCGCTCAAAAGTGTAATTTAAATTTATTTTTTGTTTCTCCCCGCATTAAATAGATGGCGCTATGGGTTTTATAATTTGCTTTTAGTTTCTCCCAGAATGTAATAGATGGCGCTATGGGTTTTAAGTTTTTTTGGTTTTGGTGGGGATGGGAGGGGGTAAATGAACTTTTAAAAAACACTTTGAAGTATTTTAAAATATTAATTATATGCAAATCATTTGCAAAAAGACTATAAATTAGGAAACAGGTGAAAACATGATCAAAATCCTCGTATTAGGTCGCAATAATACGCGTAAAATTCGTACACTATTTCGAAAAACGGGCGAAACTTATTATAAAATTGGGCAATTGTGTTCTTTCTTCTTTAAGTTTTTTATCAACCCCTTTCTTTAGCATCCCAAATCGTGAAATTGGTTATAACGTGACCAGTTGATTGAAATGACCTAAGCAGGTGTTTTTACATAAAAATAGCGACCCTTTTTATAAAAGTAAATTTTTCACGGTGCAATTTACGAAAAATCGTGTTGAAAATTTTCAAGTAAAAATTAATTGGCGATGTTGTTCAAAGAAAA
This sequence comes from Phalangium opilio, assembly GCA_019434445.1. Lineage (NCBI taxonomy): Eukaryota > Metazoa > Arthropoda > Arachnida > Opiliones > Phalangiidae > Phalangium > Phalangium opilio. The sequence goes on from JAEQBA010002730.1 coordinate 85,174, forward strand.
TAAAATAGCTCTTGGTCATGCGCCGTCTATCCTACAGCTATTACGTCACACCCTCGTAACGTAAAAGGCTCCTTTATACCATATTGGTAAGGGAGCATTTTCTCCCAAAACAGTACCACGCCCCCCTAAATAACTTTTTACATGCACCGATAATGATAGAAAAATATGGCGTCGAAAATGCTAAAGCTAGGGTTTAATTATAAAGTATTTATGTTTTAAAATGTATTAGTTAGGGTGTTAGGTTAGCCTTGTTTATATTTACTCCAGATGCACGCGTCAGGTAAGAGCCGAATATCGACATTATTTACAGTACCTGATTTTTCGAGGAGAAAATATGCCTTCCCCAACTTCTAATTTTGTCTAAAAAATACCGTTCTCTACCTTAAATAAATACGCCAAGACTTCCGTCGTTAGTAACGTTAAGAATTTTACAGATAATCTAAATTTAGGTTGTGAGGGTGGATTGCGTTCTCTCTCTCAGTCTCTCTTAGATCTTGCACTCTCGGTCTCCGTCCTTGGTCCACCGAGGCTTAGAGAGTGTGTCGTGTGCTAGCTTTGCCGCAATGCTTTGCTTACAGTACGAGCTCTTAACTCTCTTCGATTGGCTTCGATGGCCTTTGGGGATGAATTTCGGAGTTAAGGCTTAAGTATTTACTTTTCCTAACCCCCCCCCCGCTCTTCACTACATTCCGTATTTTGCGCATGACAGTAAATTTCTTGAAGATCTAGGCCTATTTTTGTTTAATTTAATGTTTTACATATTAATTAGTAAAGATTTGATTTACAACCTGAATTTTGAATATTATCCTCTGAGCCAAATAGTAAGTAGGCCTAAAGTTATTTAGTTTTTAAATTAATGCCATAACTTTAGGCTTAGTTTTTTGTGAGCTAATCTCTGTACCTGACTGACTCGGGTCTACAGACTTTAAGGAACTAAAAATAAAGAGACAGTAAACTTTAAAATTCACTGGGAAAACTTTTATCTCTATTTTGCAAGTCCAGACTTGCTAAAGTTTGTTTTTCTAAAGTCCCGGTGTACTGCTTGCTTGAAATACGACTAGTTCTCTTTAAAATAATATAAAAATTGCTGTTTTACAAGACTCATGACCGTTTTGCAGCTTTTCAAAAGTAGATAAGAGAATGTTACTCCGCGACCTTTTTTTTTATTATTTATTTACTTGGACGCAAAACTGAAAAACGGACTGCCGGACTTTTTTTTTTTAACTTAAAAACTCTCTGAAGTTTATGATCATGTTTCTGGGTTTAGTTCGCACTTAGTTGTGTGGTTTTTTTATCATGTTAATCTGCTTTATTGATCCATTTTCTCGCGTGAGATTTTTCGACTTAAAGTTTCTCGGTAGATGGCCAACATGGGGTTATAAAACTGCATCGTTTGCCTTATTTTTTGCGCTCTTAGAGCAAAAACCCTAAAGCTCAAATTTAATCTGAACGCGAGCCGCCGTGACTTCCATGTCAATGCAAGAAATGAAAAAAAAATATTAGTAAAGAATTGGCATCTCTTACAAACTCCTCATAGATCGTTTTATAATGGACGGTAGAGAGGTGTCAATACCCAATTCTTAAATACGCGCTTAAATTATTAAAGTTACTGCTTTGCCACGGGTCAAGGACCACCTGGAAAAGTCACGGAGTTTTAAAATAGGCCTAAAAGATGAAGGGAAAGTTCGTTTAACTTCAAAATATCATTAGAATAGTTTCATGGAAAATTCGAGGAACTTCATGGCATCGTATAATAAATTTTAAAAGTTGTATTATAATCCATAATCGATATTCTTTAAGATAAATTGAATAAATTCCATAAAAGTATCCTTAATCTCTTTTTACAATGGGTCAACAACAATAGCCTGAACGGTATATACCCCTTTGAAGTCGATATTAAATTTAATAATCCAGAGGTTTAAAAATATAGGGACAAAGAGAGCCTCGCCAAATCGGCGCTGACGACAACTTCATTTGCATAACGGTCTGTCTATCTCTCGTCCTCACCCCCTTTTTTTTCTTCTTCTTTTTTGATTACAATTTTTTTTTGTGGCCGTCGCGTGGCGCTGTTCCTAGAGAAACTCGATGGCTTAGCTCGCGCCAAAACGTCGCGTTTCGGAAAACCTTCCCGTTTCCATAGTAACTAACCAATTTTCTCCACTGGCACCAACTCGGGGTCCGAGCCCGGGGAAAACTCGACGTTGATTGGATGAAATGGGAATAAAAAAAATTGGAAAGAACAATTTAAAAAAGAGAATAGATAGAAATAGGGATAGTCTCTTGTCCCGTCTTCCACTAGATCACGTGATCTATAACCCTTTCTTTTGACTATAGGCGAGAAAAAGACAAATAGGATTATGGATGGATGAATGAATGAAAAAAAGTTTTTCGAAGATAGTTTATGATAGTGCATACGGAGTCGCAAAGTTTTCGACTTTAGTCTCTTGGATGTCAAAAAGTTGAGTTAGGCTTAGTTTTTTAGTTGCGCGTTTATTAATGACCAATATAAGTGTTGTTGGGTAATTATTACCCATACCAAATTACTCTCTCATCAAATTCAATGGTATATTATTATTTTTAATGAATTCATTCTTGATAAGGTTCAAGACTGAGTTGATTTAATAGTTTTAAATTCATAATTACTGCTAATTATTAGTGACGTAATAGACAAATATTTAAATACCAATTTAATCTAATGAAATTCAATGGCATATTATTATTTTTAATGAATTTCTTCTGGATTAAGTTCAAGACTGAGTTGATTTAATAGTTTTAAATTAATAATTACTGCTAGTAATTAGTGACGTAATAGGCAAATATTTAAATATCAAATTACGCTGGTCCCAAACAATGGTATTGTTCATTTAATCGTATTATTACCAGCCCCCCTCTTTGAAATCCCCTAATAAATAGCATTCCAAATTATTTGGGATTGGGATGTGTTGTAAAAGAGGCCTTTATCCATACCCCTTCATTCGTAGTTGGAACTTACCGTGCCCAGCGAGGAGTGGAGTATGGTTTTTGACGTATGACTGTTGGTCAAATTCGGCGCCGTCTCGGCCCCAAAACTCCTACTAAAGTCTTTGGGCTGGCCCCCTGTAGGGTTGGCTTTCCGGGGGCAGCCAAAAGGGATCTCAGAGCTATAGTTATTGCCTTTAAAATATTTCCCTCCAACAAACCTACCACCAAAGCCATAGTTCTGACTGGCGCCTAAAGGGTCGGCCGCTCCTAGGCGTCGGCTATCCTACCCTAGCCTGTTTTGTCAACGCAATTTTGCAACACTGTTCATGTTAGGCCTTAGTTTTGCCCGGTAACGTATTTCATTGTAAATAAGCGGTAACTACAAGAAATAAAATTTTGATATTTAATAATTTTTGGAACAATAAACTAAAGGTGCTAAAGATATTTCCTCACCCCTTTTCTTAAATTTAACCGCGATTTATAGGGCTGCCAGAAATTTGTGAGAGTGTCTTCAGCAGGTTTAGAACTGAAATAACTAAGTTGACAAGTTTTTCAGTCTTTTGTGGATATCGGTTGAAAGTTGCACTCGCAAATGACTGTCAACACTTGTCTACACTCTATATACATCCAGGCCTTTTTAAAATGTAAAGTTTAAGATAGTTACCCTACATCTACATAATTTAATATCTGCACGTGTTCTTGTGTCATTTTAACAAAGTTCAACATACATACTACACTCTCGCTGTAAATCAACTGGTATTAAATTCATTAGCGATAGAAAGAGGAGCGTTTTATGTGTATTGCAAACTGCGATTGAGACCTATTATAACTGGGGATAGGCAACAAACAGAAAAGCTATTTCAACTTCTCCTCCTCCATCCTTTTTGAAAAGCGATTTAGCAAAGAGACAATGTAGATAGTACCGCAGTGAAGCCCTGGGAGAGAAGAGAAGGGGTTAAAAGATGCTCCTGCCTAACGCATTCTACCCGTCTATCATTGGAGAGCCAGAGAGAGAGAGAGCCATATGCTGATTAGACTACTTCCCCCCGTATATATTAGGAGATGATGGATTTACTGTATCTTACACTGCCTTTTTATCCTAGTGGCATATTGCTGATGTTAAGAAGGAGTTGGAATTTTTACGTTTGGAGTTCTGGAAGGTTCTTTTGGTTTTCAGAATAGAGACTATTGTTTAATACATATTTATTTATTTATTTTTCTCTCGTGGCAATGGTGGTAGAATTTTATCAGATTTTGTACCATTTTGTATCTTTATTTGTTTGTGGCGTTTTTAGTTATTTTTTAAAAATAATTATATTATATTTTTATTTAGGTATTTATACCCCACAAGGCATGGAATTTGAAAATAGGTGTATATGATTAGAGAATTTAAAAATAGGTTTAAAAGGTTAGGGAATTTTCAAATAGGTCTAAAAGTCAGGGAAAGTTATTAATTAGAAAGTCCATTAAAAATTAGTACTTATTATTAATTTTCTTAATTCAGTACAAACTTTAAAAAAAATTAAACTGAAATAAATAAATAAACCAATTAAATAGATTGGTGCTAAAAACAAGTTGTCGCGTGCAGTCTTAGCAGATGATCTGTCGATTTGTTTATGCCCAAATGTATATGAAAAGTTACACCTGAATTGGCATTCAAAATACAGTTTTTTTTTCCAGAATTCTTATTAAGGTCACACAATACATACAACGTATACTTGTAGGCTTAAATCAACCTAATGGATAACGGCAAAACGTCATTACCTAGCCCAACTGGTCACTTAATGGCGCTGATCAGTCTTACCCTTTCTTTAAGTTCACTCCCTAACTTGACATCTCTCGTAGAATTAAACTATAAAGTCACCCTATGAATGTAGCGTTGAAATAGGCTAACTAATGGTTTCTCGAACCACTGTAACAAGCGGGAGCGGCGGCGTAGTGCGAGCTAAACTATTAAACGTAATTCCACGTAACTTACGGGTTATTTTAAAAGGAAGTTAGGTAGTTTTGGTGATAAGAGGGCATCTGGGCATTTTTGCCCATTTATTTCGTCATTGCCAGTTGCTCGATTTGAATATTTACGATTCCCTTATAACTTTTAGCGTGTCTGTTGGCGATTATGAGTTATTTGGGAAAAGGCGACGTATTTCAACCCACCCCCTCCTTTATATTACCCATTATGCAAATTGTAAGAACGACTTTA
>JAEQBA010002732.1:0-21832 GCA_019434445.1 Phalangium opilio
TTAATTTAATTATTTCTGAGTTTATTTTATTATTTGGCCCTAGAATTACTTAAAAAAAAAATAAAGTATCAGATGTGTTTATATTGTTAGTTCGTTAGTCAAGATGTCGCTGTTAAAATACTTCAAAATTTCTTATTTTAAAACTTATTTCAAAAACTTTATTAAAAAAAATTATAAAAACAAGTTTCCTTAGCTACAAACTCAGTTTTCTATTAGTATTTAAATCGCTGCAAGATCACAAATAAGTGAATACAGTACTTAAGTTAATTACAGATAAATTAAATTTAGTTCTTATAGTTATTAAAGAAATAATTAACAATTAAAGTTCGAAAAGGTTTACAATTTCCTGCAGACGATTAAAAAAAAATCCGGAATTAAATATAAACTTAACACAGGGTGGTTAATTAGTTAACCATGTACTGAATTAATTAAACATAAACATAGACTATATTTAAATTTAAGTAAATTTGCATAATTTGCGTAACATTTCCTGCCTGATTCATATTGATTCCTGTTCAATTATCGTTACACTTCAATAATTATCGATTCAACGATACTTGAATGAATGACGCACGCCTATTTCTTTTCATACTCGATAATTAGTCTAGTCATATTTCCAAAGCCTTTTCATTACATTTAAATAGCAAGGCCAGCGAACCTTAAATAACAACACAGTGATTTGTTTTGTTTAGAAGTAAATTAAACCGAAGTTCATAAGATATGTTCCTTCCATAAGTTTGTTTAATTAATCTCTGGTCATGACAAACTGAAAGGCTTGTAATTTTGAAGTGAGTGAGGTAGGTCATAGATTCGAGGAGGTAAAGCGAGGGAGGCCTGGTGAGTGAGTGAGGCGCTGCTGTCAAAGGGGGCTTAGTAATGCAGACTAAATAGGAGTGCCTAGATGGAAATAAGTCCTAGCTGCAAAATTAATTAACCACCACCGAGTGTACTTAGGACTTCAATTGACTCGTTTCCGTCGTTCTCCTTCTCGAACTAGTTATCTCGAGCTGCTGTAAGTCTCTCAGTAGCATTACGAATCGTATAGGTAGTGCATGTATACTTATGGAGCGAACATATCACTTATAAACTTATGGTGCAAACATTATAATCATAACTTGTATTGTAAAATGTCAAAATCACCCACTTCGGCCACTAAAGTTTTTAATTGGTTATTTCAGTTTAATATACTTTTAAATTAAGACACAATCATTTAGAGACACGTGTTTTGTCACGTGTGGTTACTGAGGTTTTTTTACTTGTCAACAATTGTTTGAAATAATCACAAAGAATCATTTAGATTTTGGAGGCAAACCACATTTGTGTTTAGGATTGTGAAAGAGAATTTTGCAGTTTTGTTTTATTTTATTTATTTATTTCTTAACAGCAAATTCAAAAGTTGACCAGCTCTGGTCAAAAGGGTTTTCGTACTGAAAAAAGCAACGCCGAGGCCTTTATTTCACGTGGTCCAGACGCTGATGTTAAAGAGACTCGATGTCAGCGAGTAGCTGAGGCCAGATCAGCCGATGGTCAATGGTCATTCTCTTCAACTTCAACTTCGACTAGTACTTTCGTTGTTACAAAGGTCAGTATTTACTTGAAAGCAAAAGTTCAGGTAACATAACGTTATACCTTAAAGGAACGGTTTCCTTTTTCTAAATATAAATGGAATTAAATATTAAAATAAATCAATAAAATTAATTATCTCTTATTACAATATGATAATTAGTCTTAAAAACTATTAAGGAGTACTGAGCCATTCCCTTGCCATTGGTTTAGTGGCGTCTGCTAGTCAGAACCTCTTACACCAACGTGATTGGTTGAATACTCACTGGCTGAGAGAGGTAAGAGGTAAGGTAGGGTTCTGGCTAGCAGTCGCCATGCACTAAACCAATGGCGGGGGAATGGCGCAGTTGTCCTTGATAGTTTTTAATTTTAAGACTAGTTAAATGTACTAATTATCATATTGTAATAAGAGATAATTCATTTTATTGATTAATTTTAATATTTAATTCCTTTTAAATTTAAATAAAAAGGCTATTATTCTAAGGTATATTTAATTATCCGGATATAATACCATACACTGTTCAATATCCGGATATCATTGAACCAAACAGTGAATTCGGAAATGATTTTACATTTTTCCTGAAACGTTTCCGTCAGATACTTCTTGAAAGTCATCACACTTGAAAGATCATATTAAACTTGTAAAACATGACCATTTTAGGACCGTTTTCTTATGCTGGTAACGTCTTTTACCGGAATACCAAAGTGTTCGCTAAATTTTTCAAGGTCGACTAACTTTTGGGGTACTTATATTATGGCTTAGTCGCTTGTCTTTTAAGATAATGCTAGCTTATGAGACGGGTGAAATTTTTTAGCGAAGTGTTTCCGGGATATTTATGTAAACCTCAAAAGTTAACGGTTGATAATATTTACTTATTGATTTTTAAACTAGAGTTATATGAGACTTCTGTGGTTTAAAAATGTTTTTCTTTTATATTTTTCGTTAATCAGGGATAGATTTAATTTTAGAAGTAGGAATGGAGAACGGAACAGTTAGTATTTACTTCAGTCCCACTCATAGACCACCCAGTATAGAGCCCCTCCAACCAACACGTAACGAAAAGTTTAAATTATCTTATTGGCTGCTCACTTAAGCTACGTTTTGATGACGTTGCTGACGGGGACGGCGAAAAATACTTAATTCCTTTTTACCTCTGTCGCTATGACCCGCCTCTTCTTTCATACCCCTCCGTCCCGTGGAAGGGGGTCCGGGACTTTGACGCGCGCCCACATTACTCTGTTTTCCATTCCTACTCTAAAATTAAATCTATCCCTGCTATACATGGGCCCCATTTGCCTCATTGAATTCAAGGCGTAGGTTATTTCACCTATACTTAAGTAACTTTGGAATCGCCCTTTGTGTGTCGATAGACCTAACAACAATCAGGATTTTGGGAATAGAAAAAAGCTTCAATTTTCTCATAGAAAAAAAAATTAAAACCCCATAAGTTTATAGGTGATATCTTCCATAAGTATACATGACACTACCTATACGATTCGTAATGCTACTGAGAGACTTACTGCTCTCGGGATAACTAGTTCGAGAAGGAGAACGACGGAAGCGAGAATTGAATTGAAGTCCTAAGTACACTCGGTGGTGGTTAATTAATTTTGCAGCTAGGACCTAATTCCATCTAGGTCCTATTTATTTAATCTGCATTACTAAGCCCCCTTTGACAGCAGCGCCCCACTCACTCACCAGGCCTCCCTCGCTTTACCTCCTCGAATCTATGACCTACCTCACTCACTCACTTCAAAATTACAAGCCTTTCAGTTTGTCATGACCAGATATTAATTAAACAAACTTATGGAAGGAATATATCTTATGAACTTATGATGAAACCTACTACCATTTGACACAGTTTTCCCCCCATCTGTTGCGGGCGTATTTCGGTTACACACCTTCAACTCTCTAGCTTTCTACAGAATAATATTATGGCATCCTATTGAAGACTAAACAATATTTTTACGCATCGCAAAACCTTAACTATTTTTTTTTTCTTTAAATAAATTCACTCCCATTTCAAAGTTTTCAACAATGCTCAAGTTTTACTGTCGTTTAAGTTAGGTTTTTAGGAAGCCTTGTGGTAAATGAATTTGGATTGTTTTTATCCTTATCATCTCATGGTTCTGTTGTTTAGCTCCTGTTAGTTTAGTTAAAGTATTAAGTTAAGTTTAGTTAGTTGACAAAGAGCTCTTACGTTTTACTGTTGTTATTTAGCTTTAAGACAGAATTGTGTGGTAAATGAATTTTTATTGTTTTTATCTTTACCATCTCATGGTTCTGTTATTTAGCTCCTGTTAGTTAAAGTATTATTACTTATGTGAAAGTTTAGTTTAATTTAGTTTAGTTTAGTTAGTTGGCAAAGAGCTCTTAAGTTTAACTGTAGTTTATGTTTAAGACAGAATTGTGGTAAATGAATTTGATTTTGTTTTTATCATTACTAACTCGGGGTTCTGATATGTAGCTCCTGTTAGTTAAAGTATTATTACTTCTGTGAAAGTTAAGTTTAGTTTAGTTTAGTTTAGTTTAGTTTAGTTAGTTGACAAAGAGCTCTTAAGTTTAACTGTAGTTTATGTTTAAGACAGAATTGTGGTAAATGAATTTGATTTTGTTTTTATCATTACTAACTCGGGGTTCTGATATGTAGCTCCTGTTAGTTAAAGTATTATTACTTCGGTGAAAGTTAAGGTTAGTTTAGTTTACTTAGTTGACAAATAGTTCTTAAGTTTAACTGTAGTTTAGGTTTAAAACAGAATTGTGGTAAATAAAGTTCAATTGTTTTTATCTTTAGTAACTCAGGGTTCTGTTATTTAGCTCCTGTTAAAGTTTTGTTACTAATGTGAAAGTTTAATTTAGTTAGTTGGTAAAGAGCTCTTAAGTTTGAGTGTCGTTTAGGTTTAAGAAAGACCATCTGGTAAATTAATTTTAATTGTTTATTCTTTTTCATTACTCATTTTAGTTAAAATATGATTATTAATGTTACGGTTAATTTTAGTTTAATCCGATGTATGTACTTATCTTAATTACGTATTTAATAATGTAAATATTCAATTTAAATTTTTTGTTTGCAGGGTTTTGGAAATGGCATGATTCGAAAACGACGATCTGTCTTGGGACCAACTGTAAGTATTTAAAAATAATTTTTAATTGCTCATGATTTTTAATAATAGTAGATCAAAACAATTTGTTATTGGAATTATGTTTATTTTCAATCAGTATAACAGCCTATAACTGAATCCAAATCGTTTCTTTAAATGTTATGTATTGGTAAACAATAAGCCTGGTTGATTTCCTAAATAGTTTTGATTCTATTTTAAAAACAATATTGGTTTAAGTCTCAATTGACCCCATAGTGGTAACCTAAATAATAACATGCCAATTATTATAAACACAACAAAGGGAATGCCATAAGTAACAGATTTAATCTCTGGATCTGTATTTTTGGAAGGTCTATTTATTTATTTCCTTAAACAAGGGTTGGATTCCGATATAAGCCTTTAAAGATATCGATTCATCTTTGTGCTAATTTTACTTTGCGAGGTAGCCACTGACGTATTAAATAATTTAATAGTTAACGTATTTTTATTTACTATTAATATTTATTTTTATTTATTTTTTAAATTAATTATTTATTTATTTATTTAATTATTCGTTTATTTATTTATTTTTTAAATTAATTATTTATTTATTTATTTAATTATTCGTTTATTTATTTATTTATTTATTTATTTATTCACTTATTTAATTATTCATTTATTTATTTATTCACTTATTTATTTATTTATTCACTTATTTATTTATTTATTTATTCACTTATTTATTTGTTTATTTATTCACTTATTTATTCACTTATTTATTTATTCATTTATTTATTTATTCATTTATTTATTTATTCACTTATTTATTTATTTATTCATTTACGTATTTATTTATTTACGTATTTTACTTACTTAATAATTTTTCATTTTTTCATTTGTTTATTAAACTTTTAGGTTAGCCTAAAAAATTTTAATTATACAGTACTAATAAATTAGTCTAAATTAATATGGCGGTTTAAATAAAACTAATTTCACAAATCAGAATCAGGCCATGTACATACACATTTAGGCCTGCAGTAATGTTTCAATTAACATCAAGCTTTCAATCATTAAATGGTGGTATATCTCGTTACAGATCACTGAAATGGATTTGGACACCATTGAGGTGAGTTTTTTTTTTCAAATTAAAATATTTTAACTTTGTATTTCCTTAATATTAAGAAAAATCGCGAACGTGATGCGCTGTTTAATTATTTTCATCGATATGGTCAACACATATTGATGGGTAATCAAGCATTACTCGTTAAGTTAATGTCTTTTTTTAAGAGGAAATGAAATGCTGGTCAATTTTTGATACGGGTATTATAATTGGGAAGTTGTTTTATACACCATTACATATTTTTAAAAGGATGGATTTCCCTTCCGTTTAAACAACGCGGTTATCCTCGAATAAAAATGTTATTTGGGTGTTGATTTATTTTATACATGTACAGGGTTTTAAGAGATGTTCTTTAGACGATTTCGAGTAGAAAATGTAATATCAATGACATTTAACTTCAAAACGGCTGCAAAATGTCATAGAAATTATGTTTTCGACTCAAAAGCTTCCAAAGAACAATCCCCCATAATTTTAGAAAGATCTTTTAGAAAGAGGGTCACCCTCTATAGAACAAATCAAACTCTTATTTGAATTTGAACAATTTAATTTTCAGTGAATTATCCCCTATGAAATTACCCACAAAATGCCCCAGAAATTATCCCCTAGTAAAATCCCCCACAAATTATCCCCCAGTAAAATTCCCCACAAATTATCCCCCAGTAAAATTCCCCACAAATTATCCCCCAGTAAAATTCCCCACAGAATTATCCCCTAGTAAAATTCCCCACGAATTATCCATAATAAAATTCCCCACAAATTATCCCCTTAATAAAATTTCCCACAAATTATCCCCTTAATAAAATTTCCCACAAATTATCCCCTTAATAAAAATCCCCACGAAGTATAACCTTAATAAAAATCCCCACGAATTATCACCTAGTAAAATTTCCCCTCGAATTATCCCCTAGTAAAATTTCCCCACGAATTATCCCCTAGTAAAATTTCCCCACGAATTATCCCCTAGTAAAATTTCCCCACGAATTATCCCCTAGTAAAATTTCCCCACGAATTATCCCCTAGTAAAATCCCCACAAATATTATACCGTAATAAAATTCCCCACCAATTATCCCCTAATAAAAATCTCCTCAAAATTATCCCCCAATAAAAATCTCCTCAAAATTATCCCCCAATAAAATCCTCTCAGAATAATTATCCCCTAATAAAATTCCCCACAAGAATTTAAGTCAAAGTCTGGTACATACTAAATAGTCCACGAATATTAAAATTAAAAACGTTCTAATTTCACTTAGATTAACTTTAATCATAATTAAATTAATCATTCAGCTTTATCATAATTTTCATTTATAGACCGGTAAACTAGTTTAAGATGCCAACCAAAAAGAAAAACCATTTAAAGAAATAGATGCATTAATTTATAAACATTATGTTTACAAAGATTATGGTATAGAACACGACGGAATGCCTCGTGCGTGTAAATACCACACTCTCCTTTAACTATACACATCCACTTTAATTAAGCTAATTGACAAAATGTTTTTGTCATGCGCGGTAGAGCATGTCGTTGTCATCTCCCTCAAGATGAGGAAATGTTCTTAAGTTTATAAAACTAAATGAAATATGTTAAATTTCATATATTTTTAATGCTTACTGCAATTAAAAATTAACGACATGCATATTTGAGGTTACGAAATATATAATTTAATAGAGTTTTTATGCAAAACCGTCATAATTAGGCATATATATCGTTGGAGAGATTTTATAATAGAAAAAAAAATTAAAAATAAAATTCAGAAATATAATTTAAAAAAAATATTTTTTAAAATATTAAATCAGGGATAGATTTAATTTTAGAAGTAGGAATGGAGAACGGTTAGTATTTACTGCAGTCCGGCTCATAGACCACCCAGTATAGACCCCCTCCATCCAACACGTAATGAAAAATTTAAGTTTAAATTATCTTATTGGCTGCTCACTTAAACTACGTTTTGATGACGTTGCTGGCAGGGACGGCGAGAAATACGTAATTCCTTTTTACCTCTGTCGCTATGACCCTCCCGCCTCTTCTTTCATACCCCCCCCCCCGTTACGGGGAAGGGGGTCCGGAACTTTGACGCGCGCCCACATTACTCTGTTCTTCATTCCTACTTCTAAAATTAAATCTATCCCTTATTAAATATTAAGAATAAAGGGTGCGAAAGTTTTCTAAAAAAACTTTAAAATCGCACCCTAGATATTAACCTTAATTACTTTTATTATATTTTGCATTATTTTGCAAAAGAAAAAGGTGCGATACTAAACTATTTTTAAACTTAAATGATCACAATCAGATAACGATAAATCTTACATACGCTTTCAAAAAACCCAAAACCAAAATTAACGTTAAGAAAAAAATGAGCTGGTTTTTTTTTTATAAAAGTTCGAATTTTCATCACCTAATTTTTTAACAATGCCACTATGCTAGTATAAAGATTGAGGGAATGCCTTTATAAAGGAGATAAGTACTATATTTTTCAGTGGTTAATTCATACCATAAGGTGATTCTGATAAGTCTTGCATAAATTAAGGGAAACTTTGAGTCGAAAATGTAACTTCTACCTCCACAAGGGACACTGTTTTCGAGTTATGATTGGAATTGAACTGTTAGTATAATCAGAAGTATATATAGAAGTGTACCATCACCAAGCGGGGTAATTCGTAATAATAACATCATTCTTTTGAACAACATCCCTTAACATTTATTATAGCAATTGGGGTTACTAAACCGAATCATGCATGCACATACGCCATTTTAAATAGTTCCCTCATCATTACTATATCTATTAGAGCTGCTTAACTATTTGCCAAGGCGCATGCATTGCATGCGCTTGTGCGTTAATTTTTGTCCCGCCACGTCAAGACAATCGAGGTTTGTGCCTGGTTGATTGCTGAATGGGGATTTAGTAAATACCAAAGAGTTATAGAATTCACCCTAGCACGGTGCGATGTGTTACCCATCTTAATTAAGTTTGATGAGCGGGAGAGCAAATTAACAAAAAGGGTAATTCCCTTGCCCATGGGAAGAAGTATAATACATAACTAGAGTATTAAGAGGATACAGAGTGTCACACTTCTTCTATTATCCCCTTCCGCTGCTGTAATATTTAAATTTAAAATATTTTTAAGATTACCATGCGTATAGTAAGTAATCTAGTGGCGCATCTTTTGGCGAAATTTGAAGAAAAAGGGGGTCGACACAGGCGGAATGATTTTAGAGACACTATACTTAGCCATGCGTTAAAAATTGGAGTTAATCTCCCCTCTCTTCCCCCCTTTTTTGCTAATGTTTTAGAGGAAAAAATCTTCAATTTCAAGACGTTTTTCTTATATTTTTTTCTTTTTTTGCGAGTTCTGGGACTATTTTCGAATTTGTCGTATAGTGGTGTTGGTCAAATAAGAATTGCGTTGTGTTTGAATAGGATGTTTATGGACCAAGTTCTTCGCCAAATTTAATATATAGTTTTTTAAGTAATTAATTTAAAAGTGACGCGTTTGTGATTAGCATTAAAAGAAGTGATGGTTTTTAAGAATTAAATATTGTTGGTGTTTATAAAATAACTTTAGTAATTTGGTGACTGATTACGGAAACGATTGAATTGGGTGTTTTGTGACTGTTTTCCCGGAATTTGTAGTCAATTTCAAGTTTTTCTGTGACTGTCTTCGCAAATCAGAGTTTTGTCGGTTGCAAATTTGGTTTTGCCGGTCGCAAATCAGATTTTTCAGTCGCAAATCGAGTTTTGTCGGTCGCAAATTAGGTTTTGTCGGTCGCAAATTAGGTTTTGTCGGTCGAAAAGTAGGTTTTGTCGGTTGAAAATTAGGTTTTGTCGGTCGCAAATCGGGTATTTTCGGTCGCAAATCGGGTTTTGTCGGTCGCAAACAGTTTTTATCGTTCGCAAAACAATCCCGGAATTCTCTGTCCTATCACAAAAAGCATCCCATAATATTTTCTATTTCAAAATGACTGTTTGAAAGACAACCAACTCAAACTGTGTCCCCGATTTAAGTTTTCTTTTTAACATATTAGAAAATGCACTATAAATTATCAAACTCAAGATAGTTCAAGAATCGTGATACAATAAAATGCCTTCTAAACGCAGTTGGTTCAAAAGTTTCCGTACGGGTAGTAACAACCACAAGAAATTAACCAATCAAGAAGACGTAAGTTCATTGTTACATAGTGTTCTTGAAAGATCTATCAACAATTAAGGGCAGTGTCCTTTGGGAAATCAATTTTGAAGTCTAAAATATTTAATTTCTATGAACGATTTTGGTTAGTCTAAGGGACTCCGCTTTTAATTTATAGTTTGATGAGTATTTTAGGATGACCCCCTAAAATATAATTAAGAAACAGAAAGACAATGATTGCTTACTAATTTAATGATAAGGGGTCATCCCTAAAACACTCTTCAAATCATAACTCTCGAAAACAGTGAGCGTCCCTTGTGGCAAATTAACAAAATATCATAGAACATTTTCGACTCAAAATCCATTTCCCAAAGAACAGTTAACATCCCCCTTAATTTCTGATCTTAATTAAATTTAAATGGGGGGGGCATCCCTAAAATACTCCAATTAACTTTTAAACCATGGACCTTATGGAAAAATGTCGTAGTAATTACATTTTCGACTCAAAACCGCAAAAAGAAAAATTCCCTAAATTTCAAACAGACATTTCTGAAAACATCCAGTATAATAATTAATTATTGATAATTAAATATTAAGTTCGAGAATTAATTTCTCACGAAAGGTTAAATTGAAGGCAACGTACTGCACGTGAGACTGGTATTTCAAATTACCCGTAAATCCATTATTGAATAGAAGATTGTAGAGAAACAATAGGGATTGGGATAGATAGTCAATCTAAAATTTCTTTTGGCCTTTTATTTGCCTGTGAGATTTTATTTATTGTACTTCGTTGAGAGGTATAATAAAACTTCACGCTCCAATGCCGTCGCAATTTGGTAGGCCGTGACAATGCGTAATACATTTATGCTCCTAGCTAGATACGTTCCCGTCTTGTCTGTCTGTATATAACGTTACGTGCTTACCACGATTTTGTCTGCTATTGCTCCTTGAACTTTAATAAACCTTTTTCTTTAAGTTACCATCCATACCTTTTTGTTCGTTGCAGGAAGTCGCCTCGGCTCTCGCTTTTGTCGCAAGGCGATTAGGCCTAAGCTCGTTTATGGAAATTTGTGCTTGTTAGGCTTCCTATTGAAGTGGTTAGAAGCGTCTGTCTGTCTTTAGCGCCTTAGAAGTAAAAATTCCTTCACAAAAAGGAGTTTTTGTAGCAAACCAAGGCTCTTGAATATTTATTCCATGAGAACAGGAATGAATACAGCTAATTGGAATCATTGTGCCCCATTATCTGAGTCCATGTTTATGTATTTGCGGGTTTTGTGGGCCGGACTTGAGAACTTACTATAGTCTACTACCACGAACTTAATCGTGACGTCACATCCTTCATTCTCTTACCTCGGTTTTGGCGACCATATTGGAAGTCGTCAGCTAGGTAATACAACTTAGACTATAACAATATTGACGTCACGTCTCCGTAGCTCCCCCCATCTCACTCTATCCGTCAAGCCTCAAAGTTATGATCCATCGTCTTTCTAACTATAATTGCATTGGTTAGTAGCAACGGGAGTTCCTAGGTGGTGCAACGAGCAGCGAAATAGATTATAAATTCGTCATACATAATGATTAGTCTAGCTAGCTCCTCCCACAAAAAAAGCTGCTTAGATACGTTGAGTGAAAATGGCCGACTACACAATGATTCCTAGTAGCTGTATGAATTCCTGCAATTACGGATTAAATGAACGAAAAAACAACATTAGTTCGCGAGCGTGAACAAAGATTTTCTCACGTGAATTGAACTTCCAAATTATACTTATTTAAACTTTTTCGTGAGTGAAATTGGAAACTGACAGAAAATTTAAAAACATCCTTATTTGAACGTCTTTCTTCAAACATAAAGTGATTTTTATTTACTAAAAGAATAAGAAGAATAATAAGAAAAAGTTGGGTTTTGTTTGGGAAAATTATTTGAGCATGAAATATAGTTTAATCTCTCTACTTTAGTAAAATGCTTTATAGTTATTTTGGGAAATATTTTAAATCGGTTGTTTTTTTCGGATTTGCATGGTGGATTAAGTAGCTTATGAAGACATAATAATCGTCTGTCAAGTGAAAACGTTTTTATTTCGAAAATTTATAGAAAAATTAGGTCCGGTCTATTTAAGTTATAAATAGTACGTAATCACGTCACGTGTTTAAACTGATCTACTTTCTTATATATATAAGTGAATAGGCATTGCGTATGCATGCGCTTGAACATACTACTTTTTATAACATGTGTATTAAACATGCAAAGTTCATGTGATAAAGTGTTTTCAGAATTTCTACAACAGAGCACATTGTTTGAACATTGTTAGGACGGTATGTGAACAACAAAGGCTTGTAAATTAAGATATGACTTCACAAACAACAATGACTACTTTGGTTTAGCAGGACTGGTAACTTCGAAGCCTTATCTCTAATTAACGTCTTTATTGTTCATATACCGTCCTATCAATGTTACGTCTTAAACTCCTAACCCTTAATATCAAGCAGACGACACTGTGCCACGCCCCCTTTTTGAAATGGATCAGTTGATTAGGCTTAGTTTGATAATTATTGAGGTTTAAATTAATGTTTTTAATTTTTAAGCTACATCAATATTAGGTCTTAAACTCTTAACCGTTAATATCAAGCAGACGGCACTGTGCCCCTTTTTGAAAAGGCTCAGTTGATTAGGCTTAGTTTGATAATTATTCATGTTTAAATTAATACATTTAATTTTTAAACTATACCCATGGCACCATAATTTCACTTCTTAATAAATAAGTAAAACTTTCAATATCTGGTTCTTCAGGCAAGCGATTTTATCCTGGTAGTTATATTATATATTTGATAATTTTTGATTAGACTGCGACTACTTGTTTCGAATCAAATAAATAAACAATCACAGTCTCCCAATAACTCAATCCAATGCACAATTACGATTTCTTTTGTGTACCACGTGATACTAGTGTAGTCTTTTAACCAATCATGGGGGAGTATATAGGAGTAACCTTCTCTAAACATTCCATTTACCGCTTGGTTTCAAGAAAGAAGTCCACTTTTCAGAGCATGAAGTTTCTTACTTTTGAGTTTTGTAATAAATCAAACCAGATACTTTGTACGTTTAGTTATCAAAAAAATATACATCAATGATTTATTTGCAAAAACTGACAGACGTCAGTTGTAGACGGGAATGCATTTTGAACTGTTTTAGGTGCAACGTTAGGTTACTTAATGTTCATGTTTATGGATCATCATGAACATTTGTGATATAGAGGCGGTTGTTACTGGTGCAATGTTTTCTAGTGCGGTTTCGGAGATATTTTTATTTCAGTTTACCTTTGATGTTGATGTGAGTACTGTTTTTTTAAAGATGCTGTTAAAATTTATCTAAAGTTTCAACAATTTATCAATTTTTTTATGAGGGTTTTCTTGAAGTTCTGGAAATGTCATGGAGTTTTGGGAAATAGGTTTTAATTGTCATGGGTTATTAGGGAAATTGGGGAGTTTTGAAAATAGGTTTTAATTGTCAGGGGGATATCAGGGAGTTTTGAAAATAGGTTTTAATTGTCAGGGGGATATCAGGGAGTGTTGAAAATAGGTTTAAATGGTGGTGGGGAAGTCATGGAATTTTGAAAATTAAAGTTTCGGCAGCTTATCTATTGCTTCGTAGTTCCTTGAAGTCCTGGAAATTTCAGGGAGTTTTGAAAAATAGGTTTTAATTGTCAAGGGGGAAGTCATGGAGTCTTGAAAATAAAAGTTTCGACAATTTATCTATTGCTTAGCAGCTCCTTGAAGTCCTGGAAATGTCAGGGAGTTTTGAGAAATAGGTTTTAATTATTAGGGGGAAATCAGGGAGTTTTGGGAAATAGGTTTTAATTGTCAGGGGGATATCAGGGAGTTTTGGGAGATACGTTTTAATTGTCTGGGGGAAAGTCATGGAGTTTTGAAATTAAAAGTTACGGCAGTTTATCTATTGCTTCGCAGTTTCTTTGAAGTCCTGGAAATGTCAGAGAGTTTTGAAAAATAGGTTTTAATTGTCAGGGGAATCAGGAATTTTTGAAAATAGGTTTTAATTGTCAGGGAGGAATCAGGAATTTTTGAAAATAGGTTTTAATTTTTCAGGGAGAAATCAGAGAATTTTAAAATTCGGGAAATTTCAAATTGGTTAGGTAATTTAGCAATAGAATAAATTATAGAGAAAATTTAACATAGACTAGAAAAATCAATTGAAAAAATTTGAAATTAAAAATATATATGGTTTTCAACCCTATTTAAAAATTAAATTAAGTAATTTCGTATAGGCCTACAGTACATGTAAAAATCGTGGAATGCATTGTAATTATTTCACCATGGTCTATAACCATTGTTTTGGTTAAATGGAAAAGTTGACCCAATAACAATAATTTTTATTATAAAAAAATCCCCCAATTACTTTATGTTGATAGCAAAATATTTTTATTACCTCATATACAGTAAATAAGAAATTCTTAATCCCATACTTTACGGTTTTTTAATGTCGTAATTAAATCCTTTAAACCTCTTTAAATTTAATCAAATTTAATTTAAACTTTCCTTATAAATGATATATTATCAATCATCAACCTGAATTTAAATGTTTTTCTAAAAAAATTTAAAAAAATAATCCGAACCCTTAAACCCAAATCAACCTTTTAAAATGTTTTATCAAAACTTGATTTTTTTAAAGAAATCTAGGCGAATCTAGGCTCTAAATTTAGCGCGTGTTTGATGGATTAACTGCATTGAAACGCCTTGTATTAAATGCGTACATTCATAAAAAGAATTAAAGATCTAGACTATAAAGAAAAAAATTAACTTTATATCTTTGGGAAAAAAATAATAAAAAATAAATATTAAACGTATTAAAAGTTTTATATTTTCACTGAACCGAATCGAGGACCCTCGTTGATGTATTAATTTTTTGGGTGGTTTTTATTTTTCGCATATTTTGACTTTAATCGGTGTTGTTGTTAAGTACCTAATTTGCATTTCTTATTTTTGTACAGAGTACACCAAACCTTGATCACACTCACCAAAAGGGGAAGTCCGAATTGGTTCAAAAAGGTTCATTAGGTCACCGTCGACCCCCAACTAGAGCTGGTCTCAAATCCTTCGTGTCCTCAGTCTGGGATCATACCCTGGAGGAAAGGTCAATTTCGGGGTCATCTGATAGCAATCATAATGATTCTAATCACGATAATGTCGAAGTAAGTCGACAGCGTTGATTGGTCGAACAAAGAATTAATTAACCATTCTGTTGCGTCATCGTTTACAGATCGAAGAAAAACATACTACAACTGAAAGTGACGATTACGTCACTTCAAATTCTACTAAAGAACATTACGTAGTTGAGGTGAATGATTCGGTTGATGACGTTCAAAGTTCCGATGGTATTCGAGACGAACCTGAAGGACGTGAAGATTTAATCGGAAATGAAGCTGATATCCCGAAAGATGGTGGTGACGAGGACTCAAACAGGGGATGGAAACATCCTCCTAAACACGCGGTTCTGGTTTTCCCAATGCAGTTGCTCAACAATGCGCCTGCGTCTAGGGTAAGAATCAATCATTCACTGGCTAGAAGTCGGTAACTTGAACTTTGAACCTGCACCCTTTGAACCTAACGCATTTGAACTATGAAACCTTAGGTTGTCAACTTATCCACGAAATACTAAATATTTGATAAAACATTTTAGGCAAAATCTCCCGTTACTTCAAACGAGTCCAGTTGGAACTCTTCCAGCCGTATTAACGAAGGTGTGGGTGAGGAGGACGAAATGACGCGTAATTCCTCATCTACCTTCAAGTCGACCACAGTCAGAGTCACTTCGGAATCCGCGTCATCCTCATCGGACTCCGAAGACCACCACGAAGATCTAATGAAACCCTACGCGGAACGCAGGTGTTCCGCACCCACTGTTGTCAGTATCACATTGAAGGATCCATTGGGAGCCCGTATTGGACCAGCAAGAAGCACCGATGATTTTAGCTCCAATGATAGTAAGGTCAGCTCGCACCACTCACCAACTGTGATTTCTTTCGGCAAACTAAACGCGCCTCCCAAACCTCAAAGGCATGATGGTCCGACGCAAATTATGATAAGGCCTTTTAGTACTTGTTCCATCGATGATAAGGCTGATGACGTACCCAGTAAGGATAGGGGTAAGACCACGAGTGTAAATTACTCCCTGATAAAATTTCTTAATGTAAATTTTATTCTACAGACAGTACGTTCATAACGGAATACAATCCTCATCGTCTCCGTCGAGAGTCTGACGAAGAACACAGCCGCAGCGCCGCTGTCCAAGTCCGTATAAGTAACAAGAAGACCTCCCCAACTAGAAAACCACTCCGAGACAGCAGTTCATCACCTGAACGAAATCCAGATGATCTTCCACGCTGTCGCAAAATTGGTACCAGCGTCTCACCCGGTATTACGGTGAACTCGCCATCTGCTAAACCGGCGCGTTCCACACCAGCCAGAAGTAATACCGTTGTCTTTATCAAACCGAACCATCCTCCACCACCTCCCCCGACTCAGAGCAGTCACGTGAGTCGATCAATGTCCACGAGGGAGGCCATGCACTCCAGTATGATTGACTTCACCAGTCGCGAGGAATTCAAAGCCAAAGATGTATCGAGTCACGAGGATAAGTTGAATTTGTCACCGAAACTAAAGGATAGGTGTTCGTCCGTGTCTTCCTTGGATGTGTCTTCCACGAAATCTAATGGTAAGCTTGAGGACTACTTCCTGCTCTAAAATTTCAGGTACTTATCCATCTTTTACGCGTCAGATTCTTCCAAAGAGGAATCCGTCACTGGAAGTCCATCAAAACCCAATCGCCGAGACCCAAACTTTCGCCAACGTGTCCAAATTCAAACTTGGGACCGTCGTAGCCAACATTCCGCCTCACCTTCCCCTTCTCGTTCCAAAATTCGTGAACTGGTCATGTCTCCTCCGCGCAAACCAAGTCCTCAAGGACGTCCGGCGTCCGACTGCGAAACCGACAGAATTGGCAACAGAAATCGTTCCAATCAAGACCACGCTGACGAAATATCAGTTTCGAGTCGACGTAGCTCGCCTTCTGGACATCGTTACAGTCCTTCACCCAATTTGAACAAAAGAGGCGAGAATAAACCGGAATGGTTAAAGAAAATTGACTTGGACCGTCGTAAAGTCATAGATTGGGACAATATCGGGATTAAACGACAGAGTCAGGATAATTTCGAACCGGTTTCACTTCAAAACTGGCCAACTGACCGCACTAAGGAAACTCCAGCTTCATTTCAATATCAAGCAGTTCCGGAATGTACTTCGTTGAAGACGGAAGTCGAGGAACGTGTCATACCAGTGCGTAAGGACACACCGATACCTCGTTACAATCAACAACCAGCGCAGTCTAGACCTAAAACCTCAGGTACCATTAAAGAAGAACCAGAATGGATACGTATAGCAGAGAAGAAACGTAACAGCTCCATCAATTGGAATGAAATATCTGCCCTCAGGACGCCAACTGAGAAAGCGAAGGAAAAGGAACCGACAATTCACGAGGAAACGTCCAACAACATTGGAGTACAAGTGAAACTCCGTAAACCCAAACCTGACCACGAATCTAAAACAAAACCACCTGAGGACACGTTAAAGAATCACCACGTCGAACCTGCATCTAGGATTCCACGAACCACAGTGGTATCCAAAGAGCAGACTACTTCAACGTCGACAAGTACTTCGAAATCGACCGACGAGGCACACGTCATACAAAATATATTGTCCAAGGTACGGGCGTCAAGACGGGAAGAGTCTCCTGAGTCTGATCTGTTGCCTGAGGTCAAAGTTGAGCGTGGTCGTAGTTCGAGTAAGTCCGAACTGCTCAATTACAACAAACGACGTTCGCAATCCACGGGCCATAGCAGGCCATCCTGGACTGAACACAATGAGAAGGAAATTATAATTGAAGACTTGCCGAGGGAGTCAACTAAGAAAAGACCAAGTAGCCCCGTGATGCTGCGTAGTACTCATAGAAGGAAAGGTAAGGACAAGGCTTAAGGGTTGCGTTTGTAAATATCCTAACCCTTGTACCGTTTTCACAGATGTTGATAGACCTTTGTCTATGATGGAACTGAACAACATACGTCAAGAACCGTTCCCTAAATCGCACGGTTCAACTAGACCCCCAACTTCCGGTGGCTACGGTGAATCTAGGTCTTCTAGAAACCAGCCGGTTGAGTCTCACCGCAATCGTCATAGCAAAAACCGCGAATATCGACGTTCTGCAGTTACGATCGCAACTTGCACGTCATGACCTCAACTTCCGGTAGCGATCAAGACGAAGAAAGGACGGATTCGACCTCGGACACTCAGACTGGCAAGAAGAAGGTTCGATTCCTGATCAAACAAGAACCTACTAAAACGTACACTATGTTTGGTATGGAACCTCCTAAAGGTAGGGTGAAAACACCCATCCCAATTCAAGCCAGTTAATAATTGTCTAATGGGTGAGTATTTCTTTGACAGACGTAGACGAAAATGAAAAACCAAAAACCACAGAATCAACTGTCGCAATGGACGAAGATGATTACCAATTGCAAGCCTATAAGATTATAAATCGCATTAAAAGTATGAGCAAGTCGCGAGAGCCATCTCCCGAGAGAAATACTAATACGCAACGTAGCTCCTCCCAACAAAGAAGCTCATTGGAGGAAAATACCCCGCCCAGAATTTCGACGTCATCGAAACAGCATAGGAAAAATCGCAATGCGAGTCCCGATTCAGGTACCATTTTCAAATATTATTCTGGGACTCTCTTTAACCTTGGTGCTGTTTACTTTTGGTGATGAACTTATGCTACTAACAGAAACACTAACTTAGCATGTATTATAGACTTATATAAACATTAACACTTTTTAATCACTAACAATGATTGTAAGGCTTTTAAAAATTAAACTAAATTATTTTAATTAAACTAAACGGTTCGTTATTTAATTAAATCGCGTTAAAGACGTCTTAGTTGCGGTAGTTTACGATAGATGGCGCCACATTAATATTAAATAAAATTATTTAATTTTTTTTAATTTTTAAACCGGATTTATTCAAGCTTAAAACTACCTACGTTTTCTCAATGGGATTTTTTTAAATAATAATTAGATTATACATATTAAAATACTCGAGGAAACTTGAAATACAACCTTGATCTTACATTCATTAAAGAGAGAAATTATGGGTTATAAATGTTTAATTCAATTTCCGTTTTTGAAATTTTAAGTGAAATTTGATTTTAATTGTTTCTAACGAATGTGTGTTTTTTTTTAAGAAAACAAAAATGGTTCGAGGCTTTTGTCTTAAGTGATTTTTATTTTCATTAATTATTAGTTTAGGTTAGGGACAAGAAATCATTGTTAAAGATTTTTACAAGGTTAGCCTTAGTCAACTTAATTTGTTACGGTTCATTAATTATCAAATGAAATTAAAGGGTTTTTTTAATTTAGCTTTGTATTCTAGATCGTATCGAAGGATATTTATGAAACGTCGCAAATTTTATTAGAAATTTATTTTGTTTTTTATAAGAAAAACATATTTTTTAATTTTAAAAACTATTACACATAGTTTATGATTATTTCAACCTTGAAAGGCACTAGATTAGAACGTCCTCTATCGTTTAAAATTGAAACCACGCTTCTATCTTAATTAGTTTAATAGTTACGCGTGTCCAAACGTAAATCGTTCGCAACTCTGACGTCATCAAAATGGCCGCCTGCGTCGACGTAAACTTAAAACTCCAATAACTCTTAAACACACGCACATAGAGAGAAAATTTAAATTACAATCTTTACTAACTTTCTACGCACTAAACGTGTACCTAAACTAACACCTCAATTAAATTAAACTAAACTAAAAACTAAACCAATTTAAATTATCCTAAACTTAAAAGGCACGCTGACCCGGTCGTCAAAAGACTCCCTACCCAGAAGTAGTCGCAAACACAGCGGCTCCAAGTCTAATAGTAACTCGCGAAGAACCGAATCCCCGAGTCCACCCGAAAATAAACGAAAAGAAACGAAACGTTCCGATTCTACCCGAAGTCGTACGAAGTCTCCTGATTGGACGAAAAAATCTTCGTCTAGCAAGAAAACG
Organism: Phalangium opilio; assembly: GCA_019434445.1. Taxonomy (NCBI): domain Eukaryota; kingdom Metazoa; phylum Arthropoda; class Arachnida; order Opiliones; family Phalangiidae; genus Phalangium; species Phalangium opilio. The sequence goes on from JAEQBA010002732.1 coordinate 20,016, forward strand.
AGCGTTGATTGGGAATCATTAGGTATGATAAATTACGTATTTTTTATGGTGACGTGAAATTAGGGTTTATATCGAGGTCGCCAACTTGTTTTAAGCAAGTTTTTAGAGCAAGACTAGGTAACACGGAATCATAAAGTTATTTAGATTAAAGGAAAAGTTTGAATAACATAACATCATACCTTAAATATAAAAATAATTAAATATTAAAATTAAAATTAATTATCTCTTATTGCAATATGATAATTAGTACATTTAATTAGTCTTCAAAACGATCAAGGACTACTCCGCCATTGGTTTAGTGGCGTCTGCTAACCTGAACCTACCTTACCCCTTACCTCTCTCAGCCTGTGAGAATTCAACCAATCCCGTAGGAGTAAGAGGTTCTGGCTAGCAGACGCCATGCACTAAACCAATGACGGGGCAATGGCGACACAGTAGTCCTTGATAGTTTTTAATCATGACTAATTAAACGTACTAATTAACATATTGTAATAAGAGATAATTAATTTTATAAATTATTTTAATATATTTAATTATTTTTATATTTAGGAAAAGGAAACCGTTATTTTAATTAAGGTATAATGTTACGTTACCAGAACTTTTCCTTGAAATATTATTATCAAGTATCCTATTCAATTTTTGCCATAAACAGCCCTTGGGTTACAACTAATATTTCAAGGTTGGTTATATAAAATATTTTAAATACAATATTGGGACAAGTAAATAAGCGACCTAAAAAGATTTCCATATTTTAGCGAAAGGACGACGCAAAATACACAAACATAATTTTTAATATTTAAATTATTAGTCGCGTAAACAATAACGTCATTAAATAAGTAACAAGTTTTTTTGAAAAAAGGGGGAATTTGAATACCGGCATATGTCCAAAACAAACCTTCCTTTTCTTAAATATAATTTATTACTTAAACTTTAAGAATAAATATTGATGTTTATTTTATAAATGAAAAAGTATAGGCCTATTATAACCTTACTTAAACAGAAGTTTATGTGAAGCTCGGTTTTCATATGGGAACATTTTAATCTCATGATTCTTTCAACCATTTGGTTAGGGTAATACCAAGGAGTGATATCTAGTTTATTAGGGAGAAAGTATAAGTTGCCAAGTGTGCCCGCGCGCCATAGTCCCCCTTTCAAAATACAAGGCCCGTAAAAGGAGGCCCCGGGCTATTTCGCCTCTCCTCAGTCGGAAAATATGACTGTAATTTTTCTATTCGCGTCGCGCTGACGTGCACGAGTTTTCAAGAACCAATGAGATGCTGGTTGTAATTTAGAGGCGGCGGGGATTAACTCCGGACCTACTACGTTAGGACTGGAGATAAAGCTGCATGGAAATGTGGCGCGAATTTATACCTTCTCCCTAATAAACTAGATATCACTTCTTGGTTAGGGATCTAGAATACATACAACGATTAGTTCATAAGATATGTTCCTTCCATAAGTTTGTTTAATTAATCTCTGGTCATGACAAACTGGAGCTTGTAATTTTGAAGTAAGTGAGTGAGGTAGGTCATAGATTCGTGGAGGTAAAGCGAGGGAGGCCTGGTGAGTGAGTGGGGCGATCTGCTGTCAAAGGGGGCTTAGTAATGCGGACTAAATAGGAGTGCCTAGATGGAATTAGGTCCTAGCTGCAAAATTAATTAACCACCACCGAGTGTACTTAGGACTTCAATTGACTCGTTTCCGTCGTTCTCCTTCTCGAACTAGTTATCTCGAGCTGCTGTAAGTCTCTCAGTAGCATACGAATCGTATAGGTAGGCATGTATACTTATGGATGTAACATATCACTTATAAAATTA
>JAEQBA010002733.1:0-78731 GCA_019434445.1 Phalangium opilio
TGTGTTGGTTGTTTTCTAGATTTCTTTCTCTTTGTATTTTTTTCTTTTTAGCTAGTCTTTTCTTTTGTTTGCCACCCCCAGCGAAAGAAGCTGTTTTTTCGCATACTTTGGAAGTATTGATAGTTTCCACAACGTGGTTTAGTGATTTGTAATGACCAGCCGGTATATTATGCCGCTGATAGATTTCGTATCTGGTCAGTTTTGCATCTTTTCGTTCAACCTGGTATGTTAAGTCGCATGACTTGGTGTTTTTAGGTTTTTTAAAGTTACCTTCATCCAATGAATCTTCAGGTGTTTTTCTCTTATCGGTTTTGTATATTACATTGTAGAAGCTGTTTGTATATATTATCTCTACTAACGAAATTTCCCATTGTCCTTGTAAATTAATAGGATCCGGTAGTTTAGTGATGTAACTACCCATAGTGTTATTAGGGTAGATATCCATACTAGCGTCGCTAGGTAGCGTTAAATAGAATTCAGATTTTCTCGACATTTTCGGCTGTTACCCAAGAATTCTGTGATTTAGGTAAACCGATAAACGATACAAAATATTCTAATTTCCCTTTACGTTTACGTTTCTTGAGTATGGAGTCTATCTTAAACAGTCTGGGCTCCACTGTTCGAGTGAGCTGATCCGAGTAAAACAACCCGCTTATATGCTTGTCGTCCAAATCTTTGAAACGATATAACACTGGTTTTATGAAACTCAGAATAGAGGAAATGACAAACACTTCCGTCGAGAAATTAGGTTCATAACCTTTAGAAAATTCTGGTTTAAGCTTACTTATTGTTACAAAATCACCAACACGAAATTTGACATCTTTTTTAGTAGGCTTTTTACTCAATTCAGGCTTGTAAATGTTTTTGTAGACTTCCAGAACGTTAGATGGGGAAACATTATTGGGTGCCATTTTTATTACGGAGTGATAAGAGGCATTGTAGCCTTTAACTATGTCTGGCAAATGATCTATATATCTATGAGAATTGAAATGAGTCAACATTTTGAATATTCGATGTTTTAAAGTTTTAATTAAACCTTCTACAAAAGGACAGTGGAATTTTTCTGACGTCATAGAACCGTATTTGATTTTATTTTTCTTTAGAAGTTTTTGCGTACTTGAATTAATAAATTCTTTTCCTAAATCGGACCAGATGGCTTTAGGTTTGCTTTGTTCGATGATTATTTCGAGAGCTTTCGTAGCTTCGGCAGCGTGTTTTCTTTTCATGGGTACCACAAAAGCTTTTCGGGAAAAGCAATCAATGCCTACCATAAGGTATCTGTAGTTATCATTGTACTTGGCGATTGACCCCAATTCAGCTAGATCAACTTTGACCCTATCCGAGATGTTAAATACAGGGATTTTACGTCTTTTGAATTTATTTCTAGCAGTTTTATGTAGTGTGTAAACGTCAGTGGCCTCTAGAAAGGCTTTGACATCGCTTCTCGAAATGTCAAGATGTTGAACCGCCTTGTACAAGGGGGCTAAACCCGTGAACCCTGACCTGTGTTTGCTGTTGAGATAAGTGTCCTTTAAGATTTCCTCTTTTTGGAGCTGCGATAGACCTCCCATACTGTACCCTTGGTATTAAAAGGTTGTTTCTTTAATAGTAAGGGGCTGGCTTTATTGTCAAAAGTTAATCTCTTCTTCGCTCTTAAATACGATCGTGGTCGAAGCCTATTTTTTAAGGGTACAGAGCTGGGCGATGTCTTGATTGATGAGGGCTGTGCTGGTGGACGCGTTAGTTTACTTTTAGGAGGTAGAAAGATTTGAACAAAAGGTTCAAATTCTGTCCATCCCGTAGGGGGAATACCCATAAGCGAACGAGTTACCCCGTATTTGTTGAAGAGCATAGGTTGTATAGTAAAATATACTAGTTGAACTATATCAGAATCAGGGATCTTAAGGTCATTCACATAAAGAACCCCCGCATCATCCCAACGTATACTATGGGTGTTACTTGTCAAGTGATCAAATATCTTTTTCGCTGCTCCCCTATATTTCAGTGGAAACATATTAATCCAGGTGTCGTGTTTATTCGATGGGCGTGGTTTCAAGATGCTCTGGTATCGTTTCAAGGCTTCCTCGTAAAAAACCCATTCTATCAATCCTATCCGGGATGAGTCGGGAATTTTCAAGTTGACTTTTGAAGCCAGAGCTCATGGTCACCACAGTTTTAAACCCGAGAGTTAAAATGAGTCAATATGTAGGTTACTATGACCAGCTATTTAGTGAGTATGAATTTGTACTTCCAAAGCGCGATTTGGTTTTCAAAAAAGTTGTACAGCTGTTGCGGCATGACCAGCCTGATGACGAAGTTTGTACTAATGCTAAGTTTAATCGGAACCTTTTTTTGGATCTGTTAGTACCCAATAATATGAAAAAGCCTAAAAGTTTAGATAAAGAACTACAGATCTACTTAGATGAAGATATTGTCGAACAAAGATTAGAAAATCCATTGGATTACTGGAGAATCCGGAAACATTCCTTTCCAAGATTAGCAAATGCGGCGAAGAAGTACTATGCCCTGCCAGTTAGTGTGAAGACCAAGGTGGCGTGTTTAACTGCTGAGAGATACCAAACTCAACGAGGAAAACATTCAGCTAACATGGTTTGTAAACTGCTCACTCTGTCAAGGCTCGTTTACACAAGCGCGAGAATATGAAGCTTAAAGATGAGAGATGAAGCTGACCCGTGTTTCTGTTTCTCGCGTGACCGTTCACATGCCGGCGAGAATATCACTTGAACGAGCTTTTGCCTAATGATGAAGCTGATTTTCCGAATAAGCTCGCGATCTGTCAAGGTAGATTTTCTCGCACGAGTTCATCTTATGTCATGTGTCTTTTGCTATCCAATGACAAGCATTTGTTTTGTCAACGGTTAATTTCTTATCGTCTGCTAGTCATTCATGCTTGATTTTGAGAGTAATTTGACGGTATATAAAGAAAGATGTCTTTAAAAGAAAAAAAAGAACATGAAACAATTTTAAAAGCCAATAATAGAAAAAAATGGGAAGCCATTGCCAGGGAAATGAAAATGACAGGTAATTAATATTATATTAAATGATATTAACGTGTTTGGTTGAACACTTCCCACAGGCAGTAGCTATTTTCGACAAATATATCTCAGTTAACTCGTCGGTTGGCAAGTGTTTCACAAACTTGGCCTATATGCTAAGTGAACCTTGCTAAAAATTATCGTGTTTATAGTCGAAGAAGTCAAAAATATGTGGAAGTATTTGAAAGATCAGTTTCGGAATAATTTCCATGCTGTGAGTAAAATAAATCAGGACAAGAATACATTGCCGGTGTAGACATGAATCTAATTAAGTGGCCATTCTTCAAGCAACTTCTGTTTTTAAAAGATGTTATAACGCGTCGTGAGAAGGTATAATTTAAAAATGTGTGTTGGACCAAAATGAAACTGATTAATTGCACATTCTGCAACTTGGAAGCTCTGAACATGGATGATGGCGAAGAAGAAAACCGGGTATTTACTTAAGGCTTAATTAGCGCATGTACGTATACATTTCATAGTCATGCTGTAACCTCATTTTACCCAAATGTGTTTGTTATAGGTTCATAGCGGCGTCCATTGCTCACAAATGCGAAAAAAATATGGAAAGTAGTTCGCATCGATTTTGAAAATACTTGGCGGATTTGCTATAAGAGGTACACGCGTTTCAACCGATTTCACAAATATTTAGTACACTGGTTTGCTTTAACCTATAGACGGGCTGAATGGTCTTTCGGGTTCGATTTTTCGCTATCTTTTAAAATGGCGCCCAGAAATGTAAGAAAATATTCTCTATGCCATAAAGTCCGCGCGTATTAACCGATTTCACAAATATTTAGTACAATGGTTTCCTTTAACCTATAGACGGGCTGAATGGTATTTTGGGTTCGATTTGTTGCCAACTTTTTAAATGGCGGCCAAAAACTTAAAAACCCATCTTTATGGAATAATGTCCGCGTGAAAAGTAATAACAAATGTCCCGACGGGCTGACGGACTGTGCCGAGTGCCTTCGCTTCTCGGGTGCTACAAAAATATTAGTCATCAGTAAAATCTACACATTCTTTATATCATTTTAGATGGAAGTTCTTATTACACGCGAGCGACGCCGCGGGTAACGGCTAGTTGTGTATGTGGTGTACACGAAAGGCGAGTGCACAGTGTTGTTGTTAGAAGTCATTAAATAGCGGTTGGCATTTTATGCTTGTTATGGAATACAGTAAAAATTGTTAACTTTTTTGAACCAAATTTTAACAATATACCCTAATTTTCCATTATCAAACCTAATATGGAATATAGAAAAATGTTTATCTATGTTTATACCATATTTTAACCATATATCCGGACTTTCCATTACCAAACCATATATAGAATAGAGAAAAAATGGTTAAATATTTTTAAACCAAATTCGAATTATATATACAACTTTCCATTATCGAACCATATATGGAATGGCCAAAAGTTTTTAGCATAAACCATTTCTTAACCATATTTTAACCACTTATTCTAACATGCCATTATCTAACCATATATGGAATAGTTAAAAATTGAAGATAAACCATCAATGGTTTGCCAATCAAAGCAAACCATAATCACACCATTGTCTAGCTAAATTTAAACCATTAATGGTGCAGCGGGAGAGGATATACCCTTTTTATAGCATTTATGAACCATTATTTTCACTAAATCTAACTTACCTTTGGAAATTGGAATGGTCGGATAATACAATGCACTGTATAAAAACACACTATGCTAAATATTCGTTGAAACCATGTGAAAATAATAAAAATTCTCCAACTATTTCTTATTTATTTAACCTTAGGCTTAGAAATACAAAAACTAGGCCTTAAGAGTTTTTAAAAAATCACGTGAATTTAATAAGAGAATCAAAATGGTGAAATTAAGCGCGAGATTTGAATTGAAACTCTTATTGAAATGCAGCGCGTGCTGGCGCGTGAGCTAGCGCGTGGTTTAAAAATATTTTTAAAAAATGTCAAGTTAACCTAACGCTACGAGAAATGAACTATACCTAATCAGCCTTTGCTAGTGCTGTCAAGTTTACACCCTTGGTCGCAAAACCTTGGGTATAACTAGCAAAAACTTTTCCACCTCATAATGTTAAGCTCCATAGAGTTTAACGTTACGATTTAAATAAATAGAAATTTTCTTAATTGTCATCATTAAGACTCTCACCACGCATCCAGCGCTTAGTTCTTCGCCTGCTCAGATACCAAATAACGATGGTCTGCATACCTGGCACTCATTTACTAGTGGCCGTCACGTTGTCACGTGCTCCTCAATCCACGACAGAAATTGACACATCCTACTTAGAAACCGATGAGCCCGGAGTGTGGCGCACTCCTTTAAACCAAGCTAATGGGTGGCAAAGTTTGACGGAATAATACACTTGTCGGCGATCCTAACCTATAGATGCCGACAACCCCTTGTCCGACAGAGGTGACTTGACCCCTCACACCCCCTTCCGCCACCTCCCAAGTAAACCTTATCTCCTTCCCAAATAACGATGGTCTACATTCCTGGCACTCATTTACAAGTGGCTGACACGTTGTCACGTGCTCCTCAGTCCATGTCGTAGTGCATACAACGACAGCTCTGTTGCAAGGAAAACAAACTCAATTCATTAACGCTACCGCATCTGAGCCAGCTGCAAAAACAATACTTTTCTACATGAAAGAAGGATGGCCATGGCCATCTGCATACGAAAAATTACACACCGAGTTAAAACCGTTCTGGGCGATAAAAGCAGAACTTCATGTATCAGAAGGCCTAATTTACCGAGGGGATGCGCTTTACGTCCCGAAGTGCTCCGCCGTGATGTCATGACCCAAATTCACTCAGTTCATCAAGGAATAACCGCGTGCCTATCTAAAGCCAAGCTGTATCTCTACTGGCCACAAATGAAAAGAGACATCACGGAGTATGTCCAGAACTGTACAACTTCCCGAAAAAAGGGACCGTTCCAACACGCTATGCGCTTACGCCTCACGATGTACCTCAGCTACCCTAGCACACTGTTGGTGCGGATCTCTTCCACATCAATAATACAAATCTGATCATTCTTGTTGACTATTACTCCAAATGCGTCGAAGCTCAAGAGTTACGAAACACTAATGATAATGCGATAATAAAGTTCCTAAATCCACAATTATGTCGATATGGTGCTCCGCAGAAATTGAGTTTCTGATAATGGTCCTCCCTTTAACTGGAGCTTTTTCAAGGGTTTACTCCAACAATGAGCAGTAGAACACGTAACATCCAGCGTATATCATCCTTAAAAAGCAACGGTATGACAGAACCAACCATACAAACAATAAAAACCCGGCAATCAAAGCGCAACAGGAAGGTCGTGACCTACAGTATGTTCTTATGGAATATCGTTCGACGCCCATTGGAAAGCTACCGTCACCCAGCGAGATGTTAAAAGGACGCCGTACCAGAACACCGTTAACTATAAACCAAACAAACACTTCGAACTCACTTCTCAACTTGTCATATTCGCAAACTTTACTGGATAAAAAAACCCAATGGTTAAACGTCAAAATCACGCGCACCGCACAATACCTGAAACCCTTAAGGACGGGAGACCAGTATATTACCATGTCGGACCACGGTAATGGAAACCTGCAGAAGTACTACACGGAAGCAAAGAGCCCTTGTCGTATATTCTGAAGATAAATGACGGAAAAACATTGCGGAGAACTCACCACCAAATACGTCCGACACACCTACTCAGTACAGTACCTCAAAGCGACTACGCTGAACCCAACACGGCACAAGAAGTACAACAGGAGGAGGGCAATTGTGTTAAGCATTTGCGGCAAACTTTAACCAATCTACCCGATCCTGCGGCCAATACTTACCGAATTACTTTCTATATAAACTTGAGTTTATAAAACACTAGCTCCCTATACTTTTCTCAGGCTACATGAATATATCCAGCGATTTCTTCCAATTTTGCGCTGGGAAAGGAAACTAGGAAAAAAACCGAATTTGACGACAAGTTTTATCATACAAATTTGTAAACGTCATCTGTTTTTCATTATCAACAGGGATTACGGGTTTTTGTCGTGATTGCGCATTTTTAAACGATTAAACGTTAAATCATGGTTGTGTCACTTCGGATACGGCCATATTATGCTTTTGCGGAGCACTCTAGTGGCTAGAACTGGTATAATTCCGGCAAACATTTTTGGCGGTATTCTCTTCTTCATTATCACATATCCTTTCGATTATGAACAAAATCAATTTTCTTCTGGTCAACTAAAAGAGGGCTTATGGCGTGGGGAAAAAGATGCAAATCCAGCATCTGCGAAGCTACTGCAGCAAGAAACTATTCGACGCGACTGAAATTAGAACAAAGTTCGCTGAGTATTTCTATGATAAAAGTTAAGTAGGGTGGCAATGGAGCATTCCTGGACTAGTACCGCCATTGTAATTATTCCCAGTGAAACTAATTCATAATTATTTATACCAAGTTATCAATCAAATATATTGTTAAACATGTTTATTAAATGCTTTTTTGAAATTCATCCAGCTAGTTTCAATAATTGTACTTTTCTAGTCATCTTCTCGGGTCATATCAGATATGGTTTTTATTATTTTCATTAGCGTTTCAATTTGTCGAGCTTCACGTATTTTACGCATTACATACTCTCCAAAAACACCGCACTGATCGGGTTTATCAGCAGCCGCAAGTAAAGCTATTTCTCTAAAGAAAGACGATGCTTAAAAAGTATTCAAAGACATAGAAACCACTCTGTATTTAAAGTATACTGTGTATATATTAGGCCTACATATCCATGCAATGCCACGGAGGAAAAAAAGGGCACCCTTTTTCTACCTATCCGGCAGTGCTTTCACCCACAAGTGGAAGAGTAAATATCCTCATATACATTCGAGGGAGCTGCCATGTTTTCATTTTATCAGGCTCAGAACAAGAAACTTTTTCCCTGAATCAAAAGCCACCTAGAGCTTGTCTATTCTCCTCCCTTGTAATTTCCTCCAAGCCCTAGCAGAAATTCTATGTTATTGAAACGAATTTTAACCTATTCAACGAGTTCAACTGTCTAATTATTGGTGCATTAATGTCTCCCTTTTCTGCTTGCTTTTTCTTCTTATTGGGGGTATCCTGCCCTGCATAGCGTGCTCTTTTATTTTCCCGAAATGACGAAGTGTAGGCTTGGCAATTAACTGGAGTTTCGTTAAATTCATTAAGGTTCACTTCATTGATATCCACTACATCATTATCAAAAGTGCAGCTAGTTTTTGAAGCCCCTTCATTCGCGTCAGTAGTTTGAAGGACTTCTTTCACCTCAAATTCACGCCCATCAGCTAATTCAATCACTTAATTGTTATAAAACTCTTAATATAATTAAAATTATTTAGAGGAAAGTAAGTCATATACATCAACGGTTCCAGAGTCTTCATCGGTAGGATTGTAGCTGGTGCTTGTTCTAAAATATATTACTTGTTCATAATTTGTGTGTCAAAAACTTAGTAAGTAGCACTTACTCTCTTCTAGCAACAATGTCTCTCAGAAAGAGCATTGACTTGAAGAAAGTCCATTTAATTTTTCCAAATTCAGTGCCTTCGTCATATGCAGCACCACTTTTCTTCACCGTTGCATTGTGGAATATGTTTCGAAAATTGTCTACAAGGCCTTTCCAGCACTTATTACATTCTTCCTCTATTTAATTGAAACAATTATAAAACTTTGCCATAATATCAAAAACAGTTTATTGTACTTGGTAGTCCAGTTTCTATTGAAACTTCATTCCAAGCTCCATCAAGAACATCACGAAGCCTATGTGAATCCAGTCGTCTATCCCAAATTGCTTCCTGGTTCCTCACTGCATCAATCAATTTTTCATTTTGCTCTGTTTCTAAACGCCGTTTCTCTTCTCTTTGTTTTTTTAACAAATTTCTTGGTATTTTAAATATAGATTACTAAAAATTGTGAGAAGAGTAGCGCCAAGTTAAAAACAGACAACAAAGTTTTCCCGCCCAAAAAGAATCGTACGTTTGAATATCTCTCTGATTCGATAAAAAAAGTCACGTGATATTGAGCTTAAGCTTATTCGAATAGTGGAAGCGTAAAATATTTGAAAACCCGCTTAATCTCTGCGATATCCGCGGTTATTTTCGTTTTGATCACGCATGAAAACGACACAAGGTTGTGCCTGTAGCGGATATTTGGTGTGTTTTACCCGCTACTAGCGAGCGTGAAAATGCACCTTAAGTGTAGGAGACGCGACAGCTTGCTCAACTTCCTCTATAACTGGAAATTTTGGTTTCTTCAACCCAGGGAGATTAATTACAAATGGAAACGTTCCGTCAATCTGACAAGTTTTTGTACCAAAGTCGAAAATGGCGAGATGTTTATAAACAAAATTTTTTCTAAAATAAAATTGTTCGGCAGTGAAGGATGTATGTGAAATTCCTGCGTTAGTTTAAATTGTCCTAAGTGGAAGTTTATTCGCGCGCGTCGCTTTGTGAAGGTACAGTCGTCGCAATTAAAAACTTTCTCTCTCGCGACGTCTTGTTTCAATCATAAGCCGCAAATTATTGATCTGATACAATGGGTATAAAAAAACGTATCTTATATTGTTGTTTCAATAAATTTTTTACTAAGCGCATTTTTACACTCTCCACTTTCCATTTCCAACTGCTAAATAGGGGGTTTTGAATGATTGGGATGATTTTAAAGAGAATGTGAACAGTTGAGCATAGCTCGTCCGAATTGCCGAATGACATTCCAGTAAAGAGAGAGTGATGTTAATTGCAATTTTCGGAATACACGTCCCCCACGGAATCAATGCCTTGAGCCATATTCTTATGGATAGAGATACCCTTTAATGTTGCACAAAGATATAATCAACAATTGTGGAATGAAACTTCAAATCTTCCTCCGGTGAAGATATGGCCACGGGTGCGACATTCTGTTCCACTATGGTTCGCAAATGCCAGGGGGTGGAGAAAGATTTCTATCTAGATTAGCGGGCGATTCTTGATGTCAGATTCAACATAAGTCTGCACGAACGTTTGGTTGAAAACGGCGCATTTCGGAGAGAACCATCTAGACATTCATTGGCCAACCAATTCCCTCAATATGTCACCCATTGAAAACCGATTCCATTGATGGAGGAAATAAAGGTTCACTGAAAAGGAGAATACCCACATCCAAGGAATAGCATGGGTCACAAAGTGGTGCCTACATTTGAGAAAGTGGTTGTGTTCATTGTATTCAACTAATTGGGATTCGCCATAATCAAGATGACGAACCTTTCTCAAGAAACACTTTATTTACAATGCGAAATTAGTATTATACTAAAGTTCCACTAGTCTTAGCAGTGTATCCGATGGCAAATTAGGGTCTTTTTGACAATCAATGGAATCTGCTGAGCTGCACGAAGTATTAAATCCTTGAAGGTTAAGTAAGGACGCAATTAATTCAGAGTGTGTATATATTTTAATGAGAACAACCCAACCAACACAACAAGTTAAATCGTGCAGGTGGAAAGAATAAAGACACTTTGTTAATTACTATCCAACATTTATTCTTAATTATGAACATGGTTAGGATAAAAACATTTATACGTTTTCATTTTTATTTCATTTTGCGATTAATATTTGATCATTTAATCGTTGGCGTTTACAACCTGTTGTATTCTCTGCGGCATTGATGAAAACAGATTGCTTATATAATCGGGCCGCTCACCAACCTCTTCCCATGCGGCCTGGATGATGGTGAATAGTTCGTCCTTATCACTGGGAATTATATTGTTCTGGGATACAATCCTTTTCATATCCGCCCAGACGTTTTCGATTGGAGATAGGTCGGGTGAATTTCTTGGCCAGTTCATTAGATCTATTTCCGGATGATTCGCATTCAAAAACGCCATGGTTGCACGTGACTTTTGTATACTCGAATTATCTTGTTGAAATATAAATTTACCGTCCGGAAAATGATTGTCTACGACATGAGGGAAAAACGTATGTTCCAATACATCAATATATTTATCGGAATTAAGTTTCCCTTCTATTCGCGCTAAGGTGCCAATTCCATGTTTTGAAATATAACCCCACACTGGCACAGAAAACCGTCCGCTCTTCTGGATTGAATGAATGTTAGCCACATCATATCGGGTCCCTTTCTCTCTCCACACTCTTACGTGATGGTCCGTAGATGAACAATATGTTGATTCATCGCTGGTGACAACTTCATTCCATTCGTTCCTCCAGTGAAGGTGAGCGCGCGCAAATGCCAGGCGTTCTTGTTCGTGCTCTGGTTTGAGATATGGCTTCTTCGCGGCGATACGACTGTGTATACCCAACGTCACGTAATCGGTTTCTAATCGTTGTTTCCGACGCTTCCAATTCCATGATGGATTTTACAGATCGAAGAGTGGTGGTAGGATTATTCACAACAAGAGCAGCAATAACGTCGTCTTCTTCTGCAGTGGTAACGCGTGGAGTTCCAGGTCTTGGTTTGTCTGTCAATCGCCCATTTTCACCATAAGCGGCTAGCACGCCCCAATTAATAGTCGTCTAATATATTTTCAATTATGGAATTTACTTTATGTTCAGGGATCGTTTTAAATAATCCGCCATCATTTTTAACTGGGTCCGTTTGCTCGTAGTACTCCACCAAAGCTGACAAGAAATGAAAGTGCAATTGTCATCAAGAAAATCAATCTCAATTCCGAGAGATTGTTCAAGTCTCGCTTCGATAACGCGAACGAATGATTATAAACTCACCGGAAGTATGCCGTATTTAATTTCAGTCTCATTGGCGAACCTATTGATCAATATATCAAGGATAAGTATTTCAAAATGCAAATTAAATACCTGTATTTAAAATATCGATTATTTCCGAGAAATTCCATTTCGTTCAGCGCCATTTTGGGGTCCATTTAAATCATAACGTGTAAAATCCGAAAGGCGACGACATGAAGTGAAACTATCTTATTAACTTCAAATCTCTCAAATTATTCAAGCCATAATCATTTTATTAAATTTTAAGACAATTTGCTACTCTCCTTCGAGTACCGTTTTGGCGTCGTGCTGAACAGAGTTTGGCCAATCAATTTAAAATATCATTTTAACAGCTATTTTTGCCAAACAAAACACACCTGCTAATGTTTCTGTTGCCAGGGTAACTGAAATGAAGATAATTAAGCTATCTAAACGATTTTTATTAAAAATGAAGACCAGACTAGAACAATTGATTTTTGGAAATATTTCGTTTGGAAGAGAACAGGTTCTACTTCAACTAAGTTATTTATTATTCTCGTAATAGAGTTTGGCTTTATCATAAGAAAATAATATAAGTATGAATCTCTCCATTTAAGCCATGTAAACAGCAGTTTCTTCCGTTAAAATTTGTAAAATGTTTCCATTGAAACCTTTAGAGATTTTTTGAAGTTAAAAAAATTAAGTATTTGTTTAGAAAAATTCATATTTTAATTAAATCGTTAAAGATCTTGATTATGATAATTATAAGTGATTAAGTGCTTGACAATATTATCATAATAAATTAATAGGTGACTCGAAAAACTAGCTAGGAATTTTTTGATTTGGTCGACCAAGGCTAGCCAATACACAGGTAGGAGGTAAGGAGTTTGGTGGCGGTTTCGCCCCCCCTTTTACTCGTAGTTCGAAAACGTCCCGCAGGGGGCGTAAAAGCGTAAGCGCGTCAAATCTGGAAACAAATGATGTGGTATGAAAATGTACAAGGTTTCATACTTATAGGAAGCTTTATAATATTTTCCTATGGCTTTATTATTCAATTCGAGACTTGAAGGAGCCAAAACATCGTCGCACGCGTGTTTGTATTAAACGTTTTATCCGAGGGGGTAAACACTTTGGATCTCTGTGTACACCGGAGTTCAAAAGAGTTCAGCTTTGACAGTACATTGAGTTCAAGACATATTCTACACCTGAGTTCTCAAGTGTCCACCCCCTTGGTTTTATCAGATCTCCTATTCGAAATCCGAATAGAGTATTCGTTTAAACGAAAATTACTCGTTTTTCAAAATATTCGACGTTTCGAAACGATTGATCGTTCTCTAAATACATGTAGCAGACGAAAAATATTGTAGAATAGAACTGTAAGATTTTGACTTGACCACCTTGTAGTTCCCTCATTTACAAATGATTGTGGATGTGGTAGATGCACTTATGGGTTGACGTAATTATAACATATTTGGTTTTAACATAAATAATTCCCCAAAAACCTTTGTTGTTAATGAATAAATGGACAATAAGGTTTAATAAAAAATGATTGGCAACTGCAAAAATATCTCGCGTCAAATTAACTTTTTATTTCACCCACAATAAGATCAGTGATTACAGACGGAATTTGAAATTTAACAGTAATGGTGTAAACGAGAATTTTGAAGGCAGGGAGCAAATTATAGCCCCCGATGAAATATCAATATCATTTCAGTTTATTATACATAAATCAAATTTGATTTGTGGTCTTCATCTAAAAAATTGGTAGTTAATTGTTTTGAAGCTCAGATTAGGTTAACTTCAGTAACTCGAGAATATTAACATGATAATCCCATGAATTTAAACCATGACGATTAGAATTGTGGATTGAATAATTATTATAGATCAGGCCTTTATCGAATGCTTTTGCAACGGTTAACCCCGGGAAAATGTAAGTGGCCGATCGTGAAAGGGGAATCGTTGCAAGCCGCGGGAAAATAGAGATAGGGAAAATAGGCCTATCTCATTTCGAGCGGAAGAACTGAAGTATCAATAAAACACATACCTTGTTCTTCAATGTAAACAAAAGCTTTTATTAACTCGATATCCGAACTTCCAAAAAAAACAAATTCCAAGCGGATGACGCGACTAGTAATTCCTATCGCGGAACGTTATCCGAGCCTGGTTCCAGAAGAGCCCGAACTTCAACTCGTTCGGGAAGAAAAACAAACCGCAACTAACTGTTGCATGAAAAACGGCGTTTCTTATCGCCTCTGTCGGTACATACAAAAAAAGGGGGATGAGTTACAGATGACGACTGGCTGGACATAAGCTAGTCTCTGTTTTTTTTCCAGCTGTCGTCTGCAACGACTTCCGTTGCAAATTAGAGCCCTTATTACAATTTTAATCTTTTAAAATACAATATTTTTAACTAACTTTACTCGTGCGAAAGTGTTTAATCGTAATTAAGTATCTATTTATATTTTTTAAATCGTTAGTAACATTTTAGATTTGGGAAAAAAATATATCTTATCGCTTATTTACAAGAAATAAAATTTTAATTTTCGCAATTCTTTTCAACTTTCAAACGGAAACCACAACTGTACTTTTTCAATAATAGTTAAAATTTTCAAAAAATGACGACAAACTATCCTATTAGCTAATTTCTTGATGAAACGAAAACCACAGATCCATATATTTTAAAAATTTAATTAATTTTATTTAAATTCACACGAGAGTGAGAAAATATTTAATCGCAATCGTGTCATAAGTGCATAATTACCCTCAATAAGTTCAAGAGTAGATCGCAACACGCAGTGATTTCGTTGGTAAATTCAAAGTTTGTGTTAGATCTGGTCTCTGGTGTGGTGACGTATTACATTTTACGAGTTCATGTTAAATAATAGAAGATAATTTCGGTTATAACGACGGCTACTGTTCCCGACAACAGCATGAGAAGAAAGTAGAAAGGAACGCAGACGCTCTTAAGGTCCAAGTCAGTCACGCTTTCCGGCGGTTTCTCCCACTTGAGCTGTTTAATCGTGTAATCGAGCTCAAAGTCCAGGAATTTGAAAACTTGCGTTTCGAATAAGGGCACCATACTGCAATAGAACATTCGTCAAAAGCCGTTCATAATTTTATGATAAAATTCGTTACCAACCTCAGTTGGAGGGACTCGTGCAGTTGCGGATTGCTTCTCACCCAAGAGGTGTTGAACATGGTGTGTAGGTAGTCGAACTCGACGTCTTCTTCCGAAAAATAAAGTCCCGCTTTCAACGCGGATAACATTTTCCTACCTTTTTCGTATCTCATAATGAGTTCGAAGAAAGAATTAAAATGTTCGACCTTCATGATTGCAGCTTTCTGCCCGGAAACAATGGGAATGAAAGCTTTTCCGGAGATATCTAGAAAGTCGGTCAAACATTTATTCTGATCTAGTTCGCCTAGCCATTCCTTAACAGAGGGGTCCTGGGCTGTCTGTAGATACGGAACATTGCAAAAGAATTGAGAAATTTAACATACAGGAGGATATTCACAAAAATTGGAGGCGTTTGTATGTACTCGGCATCATTCCTGTTGGAATTCCCGATTTGACAAAGTCCGCGAAAGTGTCGATGCGATTGTAGCTTTCTATCGTGAACTCCGTCCGCAAGAAGCAACCCAAGTAGAACTGAATGAAAGTCACTCCGATCAGCCACGACAAAGCCAGCAGACGACAAGTGATGTGGGGCAAAATGGAGGGAATCGCTGTGGGGGAACAAAATTATCCAGTCTTTATGTCTGATGATTAAAGCGCCAGAAATCATTTGCTTTGAAGAAAATCTTTGATAATTGAATCCTTCATGCGAAACTGGCTCGCGCGAGGGTGAATTGTTATCAACTGTTTGGGGTGCGCTTAATCGCTTACGTTCGAGGCATAACAGCGACGCGTTCTTCCAAACATTTTCCAGGGTGTCTCGGGCCATTTTCTTGGCCCTTCTCTTGATGGGCACCGATTTGTATTTGTTGGTTACGATGGAGTGAACGACGAGCAAAAGTGACAGAAGGACCAAAGTGAACACAATTAAAATCACCACCTAATTGAACCGAGAATGGAAATTAATGAATTGTGTGGTGAATGGAATGTTTATTGAGGGAAATTTACGGGAGTGTCCATATTTAAGAAGGACAATGAAGTGGACGTGACTCTCTTCGGGGCACCCGGAAGGATTATTATGTCGGTCGTTCCATAGGGAGAAGACTGAGTGTAATTTTCCAGTTGAGTGTCGAAAAATGAGCGTGGCGTGTCTACCGTGAAGATGTGAGTTTTCTAAAACCATCATAAAGATTAAATATTTTGACTTCGTTAATCGGGAAATAATCAAAGCGTTTTAATATTAGGCGTAGAATTACTTACAGAAATGGCAACTTTTTCCCACTTGACCCTGTATTATTGAATCGGCAAAATGAATTATATAATGAACTTAACATAACCTCACGAGTATTCATAAACTGAATTATATTTGTTTCTGAGAGATAGTTGAGATTACAATTAAAGAATTTTCATATATTTTTGTCTATAATCGCAACTTAACGGGTTCACCCTTCGAGTTTTTCAGTTTTCTCAGAACAATTATGTCAAAGTTAAACGAGCGCCTTAAGGCGATTCTTTCTCGCTCGCCTCCAAATAATAGTCGTTTAATTAAGTAGAAAGTACGGAATTTACTTCATGTTCAGGGATCGTTTTAAATAATCCGCCATCATTTCGTACTCGGTTGCTTTGCTTTTTACGTTCCATTTTTCCTGATAAGATATGAAAGTGAAATTGTCATCAAGAAAATCAATCTTAATTCCGAGAGCTTTTTCAAGTCTCTCTTCAATAACGCGAACGAGTGATTATAAGCTCACTCTATGTGTCGCATAGGTAATTTCAGTCTCGTTGGCGAACCTATTGATCAATTTATCAAGGATAAATAACATATTTTGAAAGTGCGATTTTATACCTGTATTTGAAATATCGATTATTTCCCAGAAATTCCATTTCGTTCAGCGCCATTTTGGAGCCCAGGTAAATTCTACCATCTACAATCCGAAATCTTCAAAGACTGTAAATTGTTCCTGATAGATTTTCGATTGTTAATTATTAATGAGATTGTTAATAGTGCTTAGTGAGAATAATTTAACAGAATGATAAGAATATTTTGTATTCGTCGTTGAATGGTATTTCGGAATCTGGGTATTTCCCGCTATACCCCACATGGTTCTTGAGCTTTTGGAGCTAAAAGCGTAAGTGCGTAATTGAAAGAAATCTCGAAGCTTGACTCAATTTAGAATTTACTTGGAGTTGTATTAATCCTTTTCGTGGCGTCTTAAACCCAGAGAAGGTGGTCAATATTCCTGGTAATTTAATAACTCCAAGATTAGAAGAGTTGCTGTTGGAAAGCTTAGGCGTAGAAGGGAACGGGTTTTCCCCCTTCTAAGACTGAATTCTGCTTTAGACAGGCTCGTGTTTCGTACCGTTTAAAGACCATTACGTTTGGTCGGTTGTTCAACAATCTCGAGGAAAGTGTTCTCGTAAGTTACAGTTCGTGACAAAATAAAAAGTTTTGGCTTTAATTATTACGCGGTTTTGATCGAGGGAGGGTGAAAAGTAAAGTCAATGGATTTATTTTATAGATTCTTCTACTATAATTATAAAACCATTCTGCATAATGAAACATACGGGAAATTATACCTCCGAATGATTTTAAAATTCAAATTACGTTGAGATTTCTTGGTTTATTAATTAAAATTAGCAAATCAAACTAATCGCGTAACTCCCTGAATTCTTGTTAAGATTATGATTAAAGTGTTCTTCTTTTAGTCTAAAATCACTACCCCATTGACGCTTTTTTAAAATCAGGCATAAATAAAATTTCCGATTTGAAAATGCAAATTATATACCTGTATTTCAAATATCGATTATTTCCCAGAAATTCCATTTTGTTCAGCGCCATTTTGGGGTCCACTTAAATCATAACGTATTAAATCTGAAAGGCGAAGACACAAAGTGCAACAATCCTGTAAAACTTCAAATCTCTGAAATTTTCAAGCGATAACAATTTAATATCACTTCAAGACAATTTCCTACTCTCTTTTGAATACCCTGTTTGGCGTGTACCGAACAGAGTTTGCCTAATGAAACTAAAATATACGATTTTCGCCGTGCCCGACGCCCGACTGTCGCATCTCCACGGACTCGCGGCCTCTTGCGGCCCCTTACGGCCTCACGGCACCTTCCGCCCACACGGCCCCTTCCAGCCCTGCGGCCCCTTCCGGGCCCACGCCGTCTTCTGGGCCCAAGACCCCTTCCTCACCCCAATTACAGTGCGGGGAGTTCCCCATTGAAATTTACATCAACGTTGGAATGAATATGCGTTTTTTCACAAGTGAATTTAGTAAAAGATAATCTTAGAAATTGCATGGGACTAGAGTTGCTAAAAAGCATTTTTTATGTCCAATTTCGATTATCGAGACTTGGGATAAAAAGTTCCCAATTTATCCCCCCGCCTAGTCTATTAAAATACAATAGCATAATTTATGACTGAGGGATTTTCCTTAAACTCTAAAGGAACATTGGACATTTTGGGCTTTTTCATATAAGTTTTTACATTTTTAGGTGGTGAATTGGGCTTCTTTTCAAATTTATTTGGACTGAAGTTTGGGCTGGTTTCAGACTTGCAGTTTTTTAGTTGGGCTTATTTTAACAATTTGGGCGGGACACCAAAAATATTTTCTGGCAGCCCTGTGGAGGACTGCGGGGCAGGGTGCTACTCGATAATCACCGTGCTGCTAAACCTGGAATGAAAGTGACTTTAAGTTGATTAAATTCAATTAAAGTAAAAGTATGAAGTTCCGAGAGAAGTGCGGACTTTTTTGAGGAGCCTGAATGCGCTCCGGAACATAAATATGGCTTTCTTACTTTGAACATAGAAACCTTTGTTACTCGTAGATGTCGATGGAAGTTTAAATAATTTAAAATTAAGTTTAAACATACTTACTACTGTAGAACGGCCAAAATTGAAGAATACCACATGCTCGTATTTTTCCCGATGTAGTTTGAAAAAATATGGTGGTAAAATTTTTCGGCGCAATTTAAGAGAAGTCGAAAAAATTGAATTTTAGGGCGCAAATTCAAAAATACGAACCACACCTAATCTAACGTAGACAACGAAATAAATGATATTTAAGGCAATTTTAATAAAATTTATTTAGAAAAACCAAAGAATTTACAGAAAAAATGTTTTTCTTTAAATTTGAATGAAAAGTAAAGGTTAAAAAGTTAGTCCTTTGGAGCTGGCCCTGCAGCTTGTCGAACATCTTCGGATGGCTACGAGGGATCGTACAAAAGGGCCGCTGCCTCCAAAAAGCCAAAAAGGTATATTTTTCTCTCCGGGCCTACATTCGGAACATGTACATAGCAAAATAGCCAAAGTAGAAGTGTTTACTTCGCCCTCCTCTTGGCATTGGGCCGTAACGCCCTTAATTTTATTCGTGTGTACGCTGGATCTCTGAGGTTTTTCGACTGGTTCACTGTGTAGTGCTGGAATCCTTCCTGGTCTAATTTTTCGTAAGATTTCTGAAAGTCCGTGTGGATTGTAGTACCAAGAATGATCCAGTTCTTCAGTATCGGAACCAGTGTAGCGCGGTTTCTTTTCTCCACTGGCACCATAAAACATTTCCCTGACTCCTCCTAGGACCCACTGTGCCTCCACTCTTTTTCCTCTATTATACTTTCTTTTTCCAAATTTGGATTCATCGACTTCCACTGTTTTTCCAACCCCACGAATCACTTCATTCCGGCGATAGACCGCGTCATAGGCAACCTGTCGACAAACATTATGCCAGTCCAAAAAAGTCTTTGTCCAGATGTAAAGTTCTTGCGACACATACGTCTGCGGGATGACGTTGTACACATAGTAATGGGCAATTGGGGTAATTAGAAGAATTCCTCTAAAACTAAACTTTGATCTCTCAAAGAAAGAGTTTTTTCTTATCGTTTGTTTTCAATTTTTTACACATATCGTGTATTTGAAAAGCAGTTATAAGGTCAGCTTCGGCTACCAAAGCTTCTTCCTCCGAAGATGAGGTTGTCTTCGAAGAACTCGACATTTTTTTTAGATTGAAAATTTTTGGAAATTTATGTATGGCTGTGCAAACGAAATTTTGAGGTGAAATTAATGTTTCAGAAACTTTCTTAACATTTTAGAGAAGTACATTAACACCAATGTGCGAAAAAAGATAGGAAACAGGCAAAAGAAAAAGAGAAACTAAAAGCACCTGATAATTTCTGGAAAAAGGGGGTAGGATATGGTTTTCTTGGTCGAAAACCATTTTGACACCAATGTGTGAAAAACAAAAACAGGAAAAGGGTAAAAAGAAAAAGAGAAACTAAAAACACCTGAAAATTTCTGGAAAAGGTGGATCCTATGAAAAACATTAACATGTACAAAAATGGGCCAAGCCTCGCCTCGTACCCTTTCCGCCGTAAAACGTTCTGAGATCCTATGTACAATATTGCAAATACATGTAGAATGTAAGACAATGAGAAAGATTGGATTCATTAACATACGAGGAATGACGCTGTTTCCATATTCTTTGCATCCACATCTGAAACGAAGACGTCATAACCGTCACACAATCCAATCTGAAGAGGGCGTATCAGTCATTATTAACTCTTAATTAATTTGTGTTATATATATGTAATTGTATCAAGAAGAGGTTTAACACCAGTTTTGCTGGGATACAAACTTAATGAGGATTGTAACCTGTGATTGTTCTGACCATTTTTCGCTTAAGTTGACGTGTTGAGATTTCTTAATCCGAAGATACTCCGCTAAATTCATCTCCTTAAGGTGCAACGTTTTGCAAAAGTTTACAACTGATCTTGTCATCTGAGAGATATATACAGATGTAAACATGACAAAAACCTCAGAAAATACACATATAGAACCTTTACTACTCTTACCCAGTTCTGTGAAAATAGAAGGCCTTGAAGCACGGTCTTTATCTTTGGAATGATGCACCTTTATTTCGTCTGGGGTCACTGCGGGTGAACCATGAGGCAGTTAAGGTACCGGTGTTTCAAACTTGTCTTCATGCAAAACATCTGCAGAATTTCTTGAACCACAGTCATCTAAAATGTCTGAAGCATCTGACAACTCTTGCGTATTTATAGATTTCATTTCATCTGACGATTCCCGGTTATTATTTGATTTAGATTAGCTTTCTCAAACCACACTACTACTATTCCTGCATAATAGCCATAAACGTCTTATAACTGACCATATGATTACACGGGATAGGGTTACTAAAATTTAAAGGTTGTCTGACCCCAAATTTATGCCTAGGGAATGGAACCAAATGAGTGTGGTGCTGTCAATCGCGTAGTTAAACGTAGTGTATTGATTGAAAAATGTCAGGGTGGGAAAGGAATGTAAACGTAACTCCGAAATCAAATACTATATCATTAAACAAATAACCTACGTACTTTAAATGCCCAGTGGATATGTATAGACGAAGCTTCACACTTTACGGACCCCTTGAAACTATAACTAGTAGCATGCGTTTATATGTTGCATAAGTGTACAATGGTTACTGAGAGACCGCGGTAGAATGATGTAACATCATAGATTCTCGTGAACGGATGTACCCATGATGAGCCGCTGCCCAAGGCTCAGCGCCGACTAAATAGGGCCACGGAATGCAAAACAATGTGTAGTCAAATCTCTTGTCGTTCTACAACTGACTCTCAGTAAGGACGTGGCAGTACCAAGTATTTTTTTCTATATAATTTTATAGAAAATCCGTATTTACTACTCTTTAGAATTCAATTCAATCTCATGAATTTACTGGTAATGGATATATTTTCAATAAATAAATTGAAGTAAAAATTACGTATCTCAGATTTTTCAACATCAATTCTATTTTCCTAAAACATTTTATGATTAATTTTTTTCAAGGGAGAACGTTTTTTATTTTAAAATAAAACTCATTTCAAAAATACATATTATAAGCGGTCTATTCGACTACAAAAGGGAGTACTTTTATCACCTTTAACATATTTGATAAAGGAGGTTGGTGTAGTTATTTCATCATAATGGTGAAACAAAAAGAGTAAAGCACACATGAATTTAAATATCGACTTTGTAACAATTCTTTTTTTGGGGGGGGGGGGGTGAAAGATTTCAAGAAAAATAACTTTAATTTTATTTTCAAGAGAAGTGGGTTAAGTACAGTTGAATAGTCATGTAATCCGTCAGATCAATTTTTTTATTATATAAAAAAGGACTTGGTTTGCCCAAGCCTAAAAAACAAAACGATAAGAGTTTTTTCCAGTTGACTGAAGCGCGGATATTTTATTTTTCTATATAATTTTAAAGACAATCCGTATTTTACTACTCTTTAATTCAATCTCCTGATTTTACTGGTAATGGATTTATTTCCTATAAATTAATTGAAATAAAATATTACTTATCTCAGATTTTTCATGATAAAATTTTTACGAAAATGGAATTGTTGTTGAAAAATCTGAGATAAGATATTTTATTTCAATTAATTTATAGGAAATAAATCCATTACCAGTAAAATCAGGAGATTGAATTAAAGAGTAGTAAAATACGGATTGTCTTTAAAATTATATAGAAAAATAAAATATCCGCGCTTCAGTCAACTGGAAAAAACTCTTATCGTTTTGTTTTTTAGGCTTGGGCAAACCAAGTCCTTTTTTATATAATATCTGTTCCTTCAGTCTTTATTTGTATTAATCTATTATAAAATAATATTTGCCTGAAATGCGAAATTTTTCACTTCTAGGACGAGGTTAAAAATGGTTCTACACTTCTACTAATTCTTATAAGATACGGCTCACAATTCGTTTTAGAACCCGAGCTTTATAGTCAACTTCAAAACCAACATCCTGCCACGATTTTTAAACTATCAAATCCGTATCTTTTACAGTCCACTCTACAACTACAATTATCCATGACATTGCGTTCACTGCCCTTGTACGTTTACAGTGAGTGGCACCGTGGCCAGTTATTTTAATTAAAATACCTAGGCCACAGGTCCAGTTTTAAAAAAAAATCCTTATTTCCAACACTGACCCATCTATCCTTATGCCTTACTGAAGGCTACAGTGAAATATCCATGAAGCGTAAGCTTCTATTATAAATCCATGGCCCAAGTAAGGCAACTTAAGCCTTGGTCGAAACTAACATCTAAAATATAAATTAAAAAGGTATCTTAAGTATAGAATTTCAACCGAGACACATAATTAAACGAAAATTAGACCCGCCAGAGAAATTTTTAATAAATATAGTGTTATATTTATTGAAAAATATCAAGTTAAAGTTTCAAGGCGGTGAAATGGCAAATTAGCGTCGTCTACTGTAGAGTAATGAACAATTAGCGTCGTCTGCTGTAGAATAATCTTTTGAGGTACTTACATTTTTAATTAAATTAACATACTTAGACTTAATTAATTTTGATGAAACTTGAAAAAGGCACACCTTGAATAGTTACTTGTTAATTTGAAAGTATTCCGAAACGTAACTTCGCTTTAGTTTTTAAATGATTCGATGTACAGGAGCACCAAAAACCCCATGTTATTCCTATGGGAAAATCGGCGAAAATCTGTGAATTTTCATTTAACATTACGGTAGGGTGTGGGATCTTATCTAGAAGGGCCTACCGGCCCTCTAGAATATTCATTAACCTCGAGGTACGAAATAGAAATGTTCGTGTTTAGTTAAAAACGGTATGAAAACTTCTTGTGTTTAAAAGCGTTTGAGAGGAAAATCTTCAGAAATTAGAAAACAATGTGTCAATTAGATTACATTTATACGATATCCCTTGAAAAATAAATTTCATGATGAAATGTTCTAGGAAAATGGAATTGTTGTTGAAAAATCTGAGATAAGTAATTTTTTATTTCAATTAATTTATAGGAAATAAATCAATTACCAGTAAAATCATGAGATTGAATTGAATTCTAAAGAATAGTAAAATACGAATTGTCTTTAAAATTATATAGAAAAAAAATATCTGCGCTTCAGTAAATTGGAAAAACTTATCGTTTTGTTTTTTAGACTTGGGCAAACCAAGTCTTTTTTATAATACCTGTTCCTTCAGTCTTAATTTGTATTAATCTGTTATAAAAATAATTTAATGCTTGTCAAACGTCATTCATTCGAGGTTCCAGTAAGACGTTCGTGAGCATATTGGCTCGCACTGAGTGCCTGTCATTATTTTATGGCAAATTTACTTGGGAGGCGAGTGGTAAATAATTTCACCATTGGTGTGCGGATGGTAACATAATTCACCCTTGGTAGGCCGATGGTAACTTTTCCACCACTGGCAGGCGGTTGGTAACTTAATTCACCATTGGTAGGCGGGTAATGACTCAATTCACCATTGGTAGGCGGGTAATGACTCAATTCACCATTGGTAGGCGGGTGGTGACTCAATTCACCATTGGTAGGTGGGTAGTGACTCAATTCACCATTGGTAGGTGGGTGGTGACTCAATTCACCATTGGTAGGCGGGTGGTGACTCAATTCACCATTGGTAGGCGGGTGGTGACTCAATTCACCATTGGTAGGCGGGTAGTGACTCAATTCACCATTGGTAGGCGGATAGTGACTCAAGTCACCAATGGTAGGCGGGTGGTGCTAGCCACCACCCCTTTATGCATTGTAAAGGGACCCACTTGTAAATTAGCCAAAGGCATAGTGTGGAAATCCCTTCATAGACAAAAGCTTGGATTATTATTATTATTATTCACCATTGGCATGCGGGTGGTGACTCAATTCATAATTGGTAGGCGGTTGGTAACTTAAGTCATCATTGGTAGGCGGTTGGTAACTAAAGTCATTGGTAGGCGGTTGGTAACTTAAGTCATCATTGGTAGGCGGTTGGTAACTAAAGTCATTGGTAGGCGGTTGGTAACTAAAGTCATTGGTAGGCGGTTGGTAACTTAAGTCTAGAGCTCGGACTCCGTTATACATTATCTGAAATTATAGATATTGAGATAACATATGTATATAGAAGACCTTAGTGGATATTCAATTGACATTGTTAGTATACAACATTAGCGCTAGATATTTCTATTCGCGTATAATATTGGCAACTGAAAATGATAACATATTTTTTCATATTGGCTCTTTTCCATAACCATTCACACAAGGTTTATTTCTGAAAGTAGTCTCTCACAGACAATGTATAGCAACGTTACCGTTACTAACGCATATCTATGAGAGGTTTAAATTTAATTCCGTGCCTATATAGGATCTGGCTTTGTTTAATATTTGAAAATATGCTTCATGATGACATCAGTCGTTACAGCTGTTTGCGACGAAACTCCTGTTTCACTACGAAAGGGTTATCATTTTACGACTTTCGTTACTCTTAGCTTGATTCCCTGGTGTTTTAATGATAAATGACACCAAGACGTTAATGAAATAACGTGTGTGTTTGGTATCAAAAATTATTTGAACGAGATAGCCTCTCAATAACATTTTAAACCTTCAGTCTCGGAACTTGATTAACACAAGAGATCCAAAGAGTGTCAACGGATGTCTATGCGTAGGTTGAACGTTACAAACGCGTTGGGTAACTCTGCTTTGAGGAAGTGACAAGTATTTAAACACACTTAGGTTTACTTGAAAATATGGGTGCCACAACAATAATAATAAAGCTTTAGTTACGTCGATATTCTTATGAGCAATGCATCTGGTCTTTTTAGTTAAATTCACAAGTGTTAAGTAATTCCCAGGTCAATTCAGTTGAAGTTAAATAGCTTCATGCAATACGCGATGTACAGTCGCGATCAAAAGTTTCCGGCCGTTTTCATTCGGTCGCCATTTTTTTCTATAATAGCTAGAGTGACGAGAAAGACGTTTTTGGAAAGGCTGAACCCTTGAAAACCCGATGCCGTCGAAATTAATAGAAAATCTTGAAAGGAGCACGAGCAACACAGGAATGTGTAAATTATCGCGAAATGACGTCACGAAATATTTCTTCGAATTTGTTGTGGTTGGTCTCATTTTATGCATAACGTTACCCAGAAACCGAATCTGTTTTCAAAATTAAAATCGGATTTGAACTTCAAAGGTTATTAAGGAAATAGTGACGCAAAAAAACACTTTTTCATTAATTAAAATTAAATTAGAGTCAACCCTACTATGCTTAAGCTAAAGCTGGGAAAAACAAGTTGGGCCACACCGTATTCAAATCTAGCTTCACCCTAGAACGTAAACTTATACAATTGTAATGGAAATGTTCACTAGTTGTCTAAATCGCAGATAATTGTTTAGACATGTGAAGGTGAGAGGGTAGACGTATGGGAGACGTCTGGAAACTTGAATTTCGTTTCGGTGGCGCTTATTCACGTTTTCGACATTAAAGTCTCAAAGAGTCATGTTGGTAGGTGATTCGCAAATTTGAGAATCATCCACGCTTTGGATGACTGAAGGAGAATTGAGTGCTTACCGATTCATGATCGACAGTGTTTCATAATGGCTGGTTGCTGGTCAGGGTTTCTAGACAGCCGGACAGAATCTGAATGATTTTGTTTGGGTGACTACTGTTCAATAACAGTGATAGAACTGGACAGGACGAATGTTTAGAGATTGGTGTATAACTGTCGAAGGACGTTTAATGTCGGGGTTGGGCAGTGAATGTTGAATTGTGGCTGAAATTGATCCTCAGCATGACAAAATATGCACACGGCAACGTTGAAACCTCATTGCCAGCTTTTTTTGCCAGGGAAAAACGACAAGGTAGGACACGTGTGACACGTGATATTATTTAAGCAGACAGTGTCTGTTGCATTTGGACAACCGCCATTTGTTTTTGGAGCGCCTAGAATGTTGTTGCGCAAAGATAGGGCAAAATTTGTATACCCGCGCGTTCAAGTTTACTTGCCACGTCAACAAGAAAAGTCGAAAGCACTCACTCACAGTATTTGTAACGCGTAAGAGAATTTAGAAATAAGAGAGAAGCAACGGTTTTAGGTTTTTACCGGCTTTCCGTGTTTTTCTCTTCGCGTTCAGCTCAGATTTTAATTTTTTTTGCCTTAGACAATATAAGGAAGGAATAGCAGATAGACCAATTTTTTAAAGGTTTACTGTTAATTTCAACCTCTCACGGCTCATACAACTCTGCTGCTGGAAAACGACTCTTATACTACTTAAGAAACTGTGTTTCACGTTTTTACCAGTGGGCAGCTGTCCGAATCGTGCAGGGCGGCTGAGCCGCACTCAAACAAATTACCTTGAAAGATAATAGGCCTATTTCATGTTTTTATAGTTTGACCTTTCAGAAACAGTACGAATCTGTTTGAAAAAGTATAGTGTTGAATCCTCTCTAGATGGGGTAGATTTCCCTTTTCGAAGCCCGATTTTTCCTCGTTAATCTTTACTATTTTCCTACTAAATTTTCAATTGTTAGGCAACAACTAGTCTGTTGTCAAAGCTACTTGAATTAAGGATATAGATTAATTTCAAAAGAAGGTTCGCATGCGGTTGCAGAGTTGTAGGATTGAGTTTCCGCTGGTAGTATTCCGCTTTCAAAACGGATCTCTTCATACAAGTCAGTCGCGGCTCCTTTTGATCCGCCTTTCTATGTTTATCAGTAGGGTGTTTTCGTGGTTCAATGATTAGAAGAAACGGTTATAAAAACGTTCGCCGAATCGAACTCAATTCGGTTTTGGCAGAATTTAATGTGGCCGTTATATATTTATATTGAAAATGTGAAAAATCAGTTTGGTGGAATCTGTTTTAAGTAATTAATTCCGGTTCTGTGGGCATGCTTTATTTAAATATAGACAGAAAAAATAACACAGTTGGAAAATAATGATAATTTTTAATCAATTTTATTTTGTTTTCTACTTCGGCACATTTTAAAGGAGTCAGTGTTAATAATTAACTAATATTACAATTTATACTTAATAATGCGACCAGTAACCGCCATTATCAAACACTTCTCTTACTCAATTGGGCATTAATTCATTGTAGGATTGGAATAATTCCTCATTTAGCTTTAGATCTCGCCAAGCATTTTGCACAGCCTCCAACAACTCTTGGACATTTCTCACGTTTCTGTGATCAATAACACGAACCATTTCCGCCCAAAGATTCTCAATTGGATTCATTTCACATCCCTATCAGGCCAATTCATGACCTTCAAATAAAATGAACCATTAACTACAAGGTCGCAATGTTAAAATGATATAAATACTTACAAAAGTAAACAACATAACTTACTCTAAATCCATGGATTTCCCTAAGCCTTTCCAATGCTTGGGTTGCCAGTCTTGCCGTGTGAATCGGGGCTCTGTCGTGCTTAAAGTCGACGTCCCCGTTCGGAAACCTTTCAAGGATGCTTGGAAGGCCATCGTTCTCCAATCGACATATCGTTGCGCGGTATTTCTCCCTTGGATGTGAACAAGACATCCGGAGTTAGCTGCCGATAGCCAGCCCCAACAGCTTACGGAAAACCGACCGCTTCTTTGAACCTCGGTTACGTATGGTTCGTCGAAGCGAGTACCGATTGGTCTTCTAGCCCAGATCTTAAATATAAAATATTGACGTATGCTTAAACTATTATTCTAATTACTCGTTAAAACCTCTCATTACGTGGCCATTGTGCCCAAGAACGAAGCATTTTTGGTCCGTGAATGTCACTCGCGCCCACTGCTCGGGTGTCCAGATTAAATGGTCTCGTGCAAATTCTAGTCTCCCTCGTCGGTTTTCTGCGCTTAACTTCTCTTTCTTGCAGGCAATGCGTCCCTGAACGTCATGCCTGATCAACTCCCTTCTCACAGTTGGTAAGAACGCTTGGAGTTCTAATTCCGTTCGCAGGCCCCTGGCTGTCAGAAATGGTTGCGCTCTACTGGTTCTGACTAGACGACGCGAATCTCTGGCAGACAAAACCTTACGTCTTCCAGCGCGTTCCAAGTCCGCCCCGCCATTAGACTCATTGTTGCGGAATCTATCTACCCACGTAGCTACTGCAGCGCGAGAAACGTTAAACTGCCTTGCAATTAATCTATTTGAAAACCTTGTTGATGCAACTCTACTATCTGACGCTTTACTTCAATTCGATCGCCCATTTTTCGCATTAGGATTCCACGATTGAACTGATCTATCATGGGTTTCATTCGCTTTTATACTTTAATTTTCTTACTAATTTTTTATTGCTTACTTTTTCGGTAAAACATTAGCTGTATTTATTCCGTTGCCCATTGGCCAGGAATAAAAAAACAGTAAGAAAATTAAAGTATAAAAGCGGATGAAACCCATGATAGATCACAGTTCAATCTTGGAATCAAATGTTCAATGTGTTTCTTTTGAAAATCTTAACCCTTTATCGGCTCAAAAATACTTTTTCTCTCAGTTCACTTTTCATTTAAAGGGAGTATATATTGCAAATTGGAAAATCGTCCATTAACGCATGTGACGGGTTTTTTGCTAACTTAATTAATTCCATGTTCCCTATAATCTTTTACACCCTTAGAAAGAGTTAGAAAAATAGTGCAATCACCTAGGAGTACCGCCTCACGTACACTATTTTTCTACCCCTTTCTCAGGGTGTAAAAGAGTATATCATACGTTAAACACTGTAGTAGTCAGGCCTCCTTATGGGAGGATGAAAAGGAAAATTAAGTTGTATTATATCATGCATAGTTAATCATCCAGGAAATATCCTCATTGATTTTAAAAAGGAAGAAGTCATTTTGCCTACTGGATAATTTAAAATTCCTGATTGGGTATCGCATTAAAGGAAGTATGTCACTGATGTTGTAACTTTCACCTAACATATTTTAGGGGAGATATCGCTAGATTCGCTACTATATCCTTGAAAAAAGGGAGGGGCAAACACGAATAGGACTAGCCTCACTCATTATGCGTGTTTCCATATGAAAGTTTTCAGTAATGTTGGTCTTATCCAAGCGATTATATCTTTACATTAGTGATACCATAAGTTTATAACTTATATCCGATAAGTATGTCACTTCCACTGTTTTCTATGGATATTTCCTAATGAGACCTTGTCAGAGAGTCACAAGTCAATTTATGGACCACCTATACTGCTCTGCGAATCCATTACCTAGTATATATACTTGTCGCTATTATATTATTGGTTACATCAAACCGCGGGAATTTACATTTCAGCCAAAACTTAAGGCGCGTTTAGACAATCTAACTTTAATCAGGTGACAAGATCGGAGTGAATAGTCATTCCAGTTAGTCATGTAATATGAACGTTTCTTATGACTGTACTATTGTTAGGACGAAACTCCAATTTTAATTGGATAAGTAGGTTATTTGAATCAGGCGAACTAAAGTCTTAGATGGAGAAAAGTAACCATAACTGGCTAAAGTTGGATAGTCTGGACGCACCTTAAGTCGTGCTTTATTGGCTACAGTAGACATCTCCGCCCAAACCGCGCGAGCTTGTTCGAATTTTGGTCGCATGGTGGCACTATTCTTAAAGGTTCTGACATCACGCTGTCGTCTGCTCTATGACAAGCTCTCATTAAGCAATTGACTTGAGTGACATACTTATCAGAGATAAGTTATAAACTTTGATACTAACCATAAAGCGTTAGCACACTGTACATTGTAAACTAGTCTCTGAATTGGTTGTCTTCGCCGCAGAGCTCTACCAACTGGATGCAGTATTTAAGTCTTTCTCTGACTCTATGTCGTGGAACCCTAATGCCTCGACTTCTAAGACCGTCTATAATGTAGGTCTCGCCAACATTGTGAGTATTCCTCAGCAATAATATTATTTGGTTGTCCAAATTTTCATCCGAAATATTATTGTTCTCCTCATATTTAAGATATCCTCTATGCCGTCGTAGTGAACGCGCGCTAATTCCTATGAACAATGCCGTTTGTTCCCAATTCATATTCAGCCTATATCTACAGAACATTATTTGCTCTTCTGTCACGTGCAGCCGAGACCTGCCAACGTTATCACTATAGATTACGGGACAAAAATATGGTTCAGTATATGTATCGCTAAGAGACTCTAGTCTTGAGTTCACAAAATTAAAGAACGAGTTCATGTCTTCAAAAAGACTACTCAAGATACTTTGAAGTTGGTTTTCTCTCCCATCTGCAATCGCTCTAAGCATAAGAGGATCGCACTTAAAACGTTAGAATGATCCTGTAAACGTCTGTGGTATGTTTCTAGCACATTAACATCATAACTGTTGTAACACTCAATAGATTAATTTACCGAAAAGGGAGATTCTCCCGAGGGCCATAAAGACAACTTACTTTGCTTCAAAATCAACTTTGCTTTTATTCTTTTACTTTAGGGATAAACCCGTCGCGTGTAATTCTATCGCGCATACAAAAACTTACTACTTTCTTCTAAGGCTTGAAGAAGACAACTGAAAAAAAAATATCGCATGTTTAGCGAAGAAGGAGGAGCATGTAGCTTGGAGGTAATAGCCCTGCCAGGCCAAAGGAGGGGCTACTCCAAGAGTCTGGTAGCCATGCTACATCCCCCCTCTTTAGGAACTGTGGTACTCAAAAATTGTACTTTAGAATATGAACGAAAGTTAAGGTTACCCCGAGGAACCTAATAGTTTAGCAGGGGTGAGGAATTTTAGTTTTTCACAAAAGTTGTTGGGTTTATATAAAATTTTTTTTTCATTAACCGAGAGAATGTTTTTTCTCCAATCGGGCAATTCGACGGGCTTCTTTACGGAGCAAAGCCGCTCTGATTCAACCCCCGGGACAGTCTGATACTACATGATGGCCTATCTTCCTACATCTCCAGCAGACCACAGTGCTCCATATGAGAGGGTGTTTCGCCTGTTCAATTTTTGCTGGAATAAGAATGTTTGGAACTGTTAATCTCGGGGTCCATTTCATTCTTCCAAATCGCTCCCAATGGAGCTTAGCCTCATCAACCGGCTCCATCAAAGGGCGCCATTGACGGGGAGAAGCGCGGGGAGGAGGAAGGTTCTGGAGAGGAACAGGAGGGACCGGGAGCTGAGCTGGAGGTTGAGGTGGAGGATTAAGGGGGTTTAGGACAAAATCCCGTAGGCGCCGTAAAGCTGTGACTGTTCCCTGCACAGGTGGTTCTTCATCGATAAGGAAACTCCGTTCGTCCTGGCAGACCTTTAATACCAAACGAATTTCATCTGAGGGTGTCTCGCAATTCTTGGATAAGTGATAATTTCTTCCACATTCAACGGAGCGGAGGGGCTCTCCTTTCTTCCTCATAGGGAAATACAATCCTGTTGCTTGTGCGAGGCTTGGTCGCAGTTGGTACAATAGACGGAATATTTATCGCAAATTTCTTGGGAGGATTCCAATTGGACGGAATTTTTTGTCTTTTAACAACATCGAGCTTCGTGGCTCCTTCAGGAGGGTCAAAATAGATAGGACGTGAAAAATCTCGTCCTCCTTCGGCCATCTAAAAATGTAAATTTTTTTAAAAAAGGTCTCTTATTTGCTTGAGAGATAAACTCCCGCGAGAAAACAGAGATTGGCTCTTGGGTGAAGGAAAAATGTTCCCTGGTTAGGTTTTTTATTTTATTATTCTGGAGGTAAACCTGGACCTCATAAGGTGATCTTAATCGTTTGTCTGGAGGGCGATGATAAATATCGACTTCATTGCCTCCTGGCATAACCGTAGCCGTTTTGCACACCTCTCGTCGCCATCCCAATCGAAAAGGTTCTAAATAAATATCGGGTAAGGTATCCTTGTTTAATCGAGGAGTTCTCATGGACTCCGATAATGTGGCCGATGAACTTTCAGACGCACGCAGCGATTGAGAAATCTGTTCAGGAGCCAAACTCTCCTCCGAAAAGCCAGAAGAAGGTGATTGGTGTTGTTCTGGTTCCGCGACTGAGTTTTCAGAAGTTTGCTCAGGCGTGAGAATCTCTTCCGTAAAACTCGAAGTTGGGTTGTGTAGCTTAGTTTCCGCGACTGAATTTTCATGATCAGACGGGGAAGCCTCCCCTGCCGCAGAAGGCGGACTGTCATTAGATGGATAAGTGAGTTGGAAAGCTCGCATATCGTGGTAGGTACGGAGTAGGAGTGGAGGGTCTTCAAATAGGGCCATGCACGGTTCACTATCAGAGTCCGTTGGTTGATGAGAATCATCTGGAGTAGCAGGAATGATCGGTTGATCGACATTCTGACCGACCTGAGGAGGTGACGATGAAGTAGAAGAAGATGAATCCGATGAAGTTGTTGAGGAAGTCGCCGTAGGAGGGTGGTCCGAGGTACCACCGTTCGTTGCGGAACTAGGCTCAAGATCATCTGCAACTTTGGACTGAGAAGTGGGGCATTTCCGGCATTGTCGAAGACAGCTACATTTGTCCAGTAGAGTTTTAGATGTTCGAGGTTTTTTTTCCTACATTCTTCCCAGAGTTAGCATCCTCTAACTCATAGACAACGGGAGAATGTTTAGCATCTATTTTAAAGGGACCTGCCCATTTAGGACTGAGTTTTCTCATAACTTGACCTGTTGTACTTGACAAGGGATGTGTTTCCATCCATACTAATGTTCCTACATCAAGTTCTAGAGGGTCATAGCGGAGGTCATAGTATTTCTTTTGATGAGCCTTAGCTAATTTATATAATTCATTACTGAATTCTAATTGTTCCTTAAGAACCTTTAAAGCTTTACTACGAGTGGGGTCATCAGGGTCCTGAATGGGTTCTTCAATTTCTAAATCCCAAGGGAGACGTGGCTCCCGCCCTAAATTCAAAAAGAAGGGGGATCTGCCCGTGGTTTCATGGGGTGCATAATTGATTGCATATTGAAGAAGGTCAAGGGATTCATCCCATCTATCATGATGATTCCCTACATAGAATGATATTAGTTCGCCTATTACTCTATTTGCCCTTTCAGTGGGATTTCCCTTAGGCGTGTAGGGGGTGGTAAACTTTGGATTAATTCTAAAAGCTCTGCAAGTCTGCAGCCAAAGTTTCGAGGTAAATTGTACCCCTCTATCACTGAGAATAGCTTTAGGAGCTCCCCACCTAGAAATAATAGACTTGAAAGCTTGGACACAAGTCTTTGTTGTAATGGTTTTAAGTGGTATCATTTCCACGAACTTAGTCATATAATCAACAAAGACTATTAGATATTTGTAATGGTGTTTACTTTGGGGAAAAGGTCCCATAATATCGACACTAATCTGGTCCTAAGGACTTGTTATCTCAGAGGGTTGCATTAGCCCTGGCTTTTTTCTATTCCTAGCCTTAAATTGTTGACATAACGTGCATCCTCTAACATAGTCCTGGACATCATTAACTATAGTAGGCCACCAATATCTATATGTCAATTTACTTAGGGTCTTATCTTTACCCCTGTGAGCTGATAAAGGGTGGTCGTGTAATAATCGCATGGCTTCTAGCCTTAAGCGCGGTGGTAAATAAATCTTTTCAGGATAATTCCTGTAAGGTCTTCTATAGAGAAGATTATTTTTTAGTTCGAATAGTAAAGTCAAATGTTTGAAGGTACATTGCCCATTTAGCTAGACGAGAATTTGGTTCCCTGATATTAAATAACCACTGTAAAGCCTAATTGTCAGTAAGGACAGTGAATTTTCGACCTTCTAGAAAGGGCTTAAACTTCTTAACTGCCCAACAAATGGCTAAACACTCTTTCTCGCTAGTGAAGTACCTAGTTTCAGCGTCTTTTAGTCCTGTACTATCGTAAGCTATAGGAACTTCAACTTTATCTTGAATCTCCTAAAGAAGGGCACCTAACCCTGCATCACTAGCATCTATAGTTAAAATGCATGGGGAATATCTTCTAAAGGAAGCTAAAGGATGAGCCTTACAAATTTCTTCCTTAATTCTATCGAACGCTTGTTGCTGTTCGGTATCCCAAATAAATTTCTGATCCTTCCTTTTAAGTTTGTTAATGGGAGCTACTATTTGGGAGTAATGATTAATAAACCTATTATGCCAACCTGCCATCCCTAAAAATCTCTGGACTTCCCTAACATTTTTAGGTGGAGGAAATCTTTCAATGGCTTCAATTTTTGAAGGATCAATATGTACTCCTTGTTCATTAACTATGTGACCAAAAATAGTAGCTTCTTTTTGAGCGAAACGTTACTTCTTCAACTGAAGGGTGAGACCCGCTTCCTTTAATCTATTTAGGACGTATTCTAAACACGTCAAATGCTGATCCCAATCCTCACTAATAGACATTAAGTCATCTAAATAGTCAGTTAACTGGAAATAGTCGGCGTCTCTAAAAATTTCGTCAATTTGTCGCTGAAAAGAGCTAGGGGCGTTACAGAGCCCAAAAGGGAGTACATTAAACTCGAACTTTCCCATATGAGTCACAAAGGCAATTTTAGGTCTGCTCTTAGGGCGCATTTCCACTTGCCAATACCCTGATTTAAGGTCAAGGGTTGTAATGAACTTCGGTCTTCCAACCCTAGCTAACATGTCCTCTATATTAGGCAAAGGATAAGGGTCCTTGATGGTAACCTGGTTTAGTTTTCTATAATCAATACAAAACCTATAGGGTTTACCCCGTTTTGTTTGATCAACCAGTATCTCTAGTGGGACGAGACGGAGACATTTGAGTTCCGGTAGTTCTAACTCTAGGGTAAGGTAACGTGTTTGTAAAACTAACTTTTGGCCTGACGATTTTGACTCTAGTTTGAGGAGGGATATTAGAGGGAGTTGAACTTCCCTGGGGAGCGGGAATGCTCTTATGAGGGAATAATTGATAGGGAGAAAATCCCGAAGCTGAAGAGGCTGCAGCCCTCTTTTTCTTATCGGCATCTTCTTCGAGGCGAAGAATACTGTTAAAGGTCTCCAAAGGATCATCTATTTCAGGCGGTGCTAGCGTGTCGCCGTCATCCCCCGCAGAGGCAAAAATATCTTCCTTTGAATTGTCTTCCTCTTGATGTAATTTTGATTCAAACTCCTCATCCTCAGTATCATGAGGAGATCTCCATTTATACATCCCGTGGGCCACTATTTTATTTAATTAAGTTTTACAATTGACAAGTAGAGTTTATTAAGTAACAAAATTATCAAGAAATTTGACTAAATTCAGTACATTAAAGTTAAGGATAATTTCATTTCATTTTATTATTAAAATTAATCATGATTAATTAAGATTTAATTAATTAAATTAATTTAGTTGCCAACGTGGAAGCTGAGGCTTAACTTCACGTGGGGGGCGTATATACCAACGATGACAAACAGTATTTTTTAAGGGACTAACCAAGGCTTATGGCCTAGTCGCTTCGAGTCCCTGCCATCTATGTAACCCTCAATAAGATATTTAACTAAAACGGGAGCTTCTCCCGAGGGCCATAAAAGTATTGAATAACAAAGACAACTTACGGTGTAAATCCAAAACCAGTTACTTATTTTATTCTTCAATGGAGATTTTAACAAAGGGGTAAACCCGTACTACCGTACAATAACCTCCGTCTTACGAGGCTGACGGGAAAAGTATGTATCGTCCCGCTCGGTACTAGGTTGTATCCGAACTGACTCAAAAATTGTATTTCTTTTTTCTTACTAAACTAGAGAAGGAGGAGGACATGTAACATGGAGGCTATAGGCCCTGCGAGATCCAAGGAGTAGAAACTCCAAGGAATCTGGCAGCCATTTTACAGTAATTTCAGTAAAAATGATGCCATGTGATTGGTCATGCGACATCCATGCCGTAGGCGTTGCAAAGATTTTAGTGCATCGTGGACAGTGTTGGGAGCCGTCGAGCGGATAAATAAACTGATACATATTAATTTAATGCTTAAAAATTTAAAAATTAAACCAGGACTGCGCGAAGTCGAAAACTTAGTAAAGATTAACTAAACGGTGTAGCTCACGCGCGACTGTGAGCGTTCTATTTCCCGGCGGTATGCGGAACTTTTTGTTTGTGACGCCTCGTTATCAATCGGGTAAGTAGTTCGTTGGTTTCTATTACTTAAAAAGCAATTAATACACCGTGGTCTCTCTGCGTGACAGTCATTGTAATGGTTATGATCTCCACAGTAAGTACGTACTGGATGGCGGACATGACACTGGACCCCAAAGTGGCCAAATTCTTGGAATTTAAAGCAACGCGTACGTGATA
Organism: Phalangium opilio; assembly: GCA_019434445.1. Lineage (NCBI taxonomy): Eukaryota > Metazoa > Arthropoda > Arachnida > Opiliones > Phalangiidae > Phalangium > Phalangium opilio. The sequence goes on from JAEQBA010002733.1 coordinate 36,857, forward strand.
TTAAAACGTTCAAGAACGCGATGACGCGTAAAGTACAGATAGACCGTGACGGATTTTGATAGATGATGATAAACTGCTGGTTTAAACTCCAAGATAGCGTCAACTCCGCGGCTGGTTTCATATCGTTTGGTAACGCGGATTTCTACCCGGGTTGAGAAAGCAAGGCCGAATGGATTTCATCTAAGCACAATGCTTTATCGATGTCGAAGAGCGTCATCTTTGGCAAGCTTTGAGTGGGAACCTGGCATTTGAATATTGGGGATACTTCAGCGTCAGTCTTGAGGAAATTACGGAGGATATTCCTGTCCTGTTCCTTGCGTATGAAGATCCCATTCTCACGACAGGGGTGAATCGCGTTGATGCCAATCTTAAAATGTCGTGTTTTGACCAGCTTGAACTCGCATTCAACGTCTTTAGAGGTAATACCAGTTTTAATTAAGTAAACCAGGAGTATATCATTCCTGGCCGGAGTGGGTAGCGGTCGAGATGGTTCTGAAGACTCCTGATGATGGTGAGCGGCAGACGTACGAGCAACTGAGGGAAAGGAATGAAATAAAGGCCGAATAGAGGGTTGGGCAGATAGTCCCTGTGCGGGAGCTGTTGGCATGGATAGCAGCTTTGATTGAAGGTTGTCCAGGATACGATCCTTTTCCGTAGCAACCCTTTCAGTTCTGGCGCCAAAGGAAAGCAGGTCCATTACTAAGCTGGTGACCTACCTCCATAGAGCCTCACCACTTTCTAGTAGAGGGACTGGCAAGAGACACTTATTTGAACTCCGTGCATGTATAAGTGTCTGGAATTGGGTTGTTAGGTCAGATAACTTTTGTGTTGCCACTAGATTCTGTAATCCAGGGGAAGATTCCGCCGTAGAGTTCCGTAGTTGATTCAAGGTTCTAGTGGCGCTATTCATCAATACTAATGTAAGGACTATGCTGTTGGTCTTGGAGGTGTCAACGACTTGTTTTCGTCCGGTCTGAGAGGGTACTTGCGACGTACAATTGGATCGAGTTAGTGTGTTCATCCTAGCGTTAGGATCTTTAGCAGTTGGACCCACGGGTATAACTCCTTGATTGTTACCGGGAGTTCCAGACGGCGAGGTGAAGACATTTGGGCTCTTGACTGGTGAATGTCTAGATCATTGCTTGCTGGGCCGAAACGGATTAATGCTTGGATCCACGATGAGAGAGGTCTCGGGTACCTTACTGTCATCAAAGTTCATGGTGAAGTACTTGTATGTACCGGCGCGAGACTCACAAGTATTGTTATAAGGGTAGCACCGGATCCCGAGGGGTTTTAAACCGGCCGCGGAGACTTTACTTTGAGCGAGGCACGGTAAGTTAATTAATTTCGTTTTAAAAGTTAAAATTCGTATAAAAATGCGAAGTTAAAAACCGGACCCCGAAGGGTTTTACACCGGCCGGCGCGACCCGTACTAAATCACGGCACGGTAAAATTGGAAGCCGTTACAAGTCCGGAGTCGGAAGAGTGGTTTTTAATTCTTCAAGCGCGAGGCTTAACAAAACTATAAAGCGCGAGGCTTAACAACCTATACTAAAAATTACAAGACCGAAGCACTATAAAGTGCGACTGCTCTCGACAAAATCTCACAGTCGGCTGAGAGAGAGAGTCGTAGTTACTCCCGCTGTTTACCCGCGCTTGGTTGAATTTCTTCACTTTGCCATTCAGAGCACTGGGCAGAAATCACATTGCGTCAACACCGATCAACGGCCATAGCAATGCTTTTTTTAATTAGACAGTCGGATTCCCTTGATCCGTGCCAGTTCTGAGTTGGCTGTTAGTTGCCGACCGAAACGGTCGCGCCGGGCACGATAACAAGCAATCCGCGCAGCTGAAATATTCCATGGGAAGGCAACGACGCTGGTCCGGGTTCAACCAAACCGTTGGCGGTCGGTCACCTCAGCCCGATCGGCCCAGCCCTCAGAGCCAATCCTTGTCGCGAAGTTACGGATCGGTTTTGCCGATTTCCCTTACCTACATTTTTCTATCGACTACGGTATTATCGATAGTTTTGTTAAAACTGTCGATTTCAGATTAGACGATTAGGTGGTCAGCAGCGAGTAGGTGGGTAAGCCACCTGACCCGTTTGAAACACGGAGCAAGGAGTCTAACATGTGCACGAGTTATTGGGTCTTGAATAGGCCCAAAAGGCTAAATGAAAATTTTGACCGGTTCGACCGGTTGCCTTGGGATCCCGCGATACTCGTGGGCGCACCAAGGTCCCGTCCCGATCGCCTCCTCAAGGGCGGAGCAAGAGCTCTCACGTTGTGACCGGAAAGATGGTGAATTATGCCTGGGCAGGACGAAGCTGGAGGTCCGCAGCGATTTTGACGTGCAAATCGATCATTAGACCTGGGTATAGGAAGAAAAACTAATCGAGCCATATAGTAGCTGGTTCCCGCCTAAGTTTTCCTCAGGTTTGCTGGTACTCGGAGAATGAAATATCATCCGTTAAAGCGAATGAATAGATGCCTTGTGGTCGAAAAGACCTCAACCTACTCTCAAACTTTAAATGGGTGAGAAGTCTCGTTTGCTCGACTGAAGCCCGGACGGAAAGTTGGATCCGAGTACCAATTGGGCCACTTTCGGTAAGCAGAACTGGCGCTGTGGGATGAACCAAAGGTTTTGATTGCTACGGACAGCAGGACGTTGACGATGGAAGTCGGAATCCGCTAAGGAGTGTGTAACTACTAGCCCTGAAAATGGATAACGCTCCAGCGTCGACACTATATTCGGCCGCCGCGGCCGAATAAACAATGGTGATTTAAGACGCGGTGAGTAGGATGCGCGCAGAGGCGTGCGTTGAAGGTGCCGAGCCGAAGCTCGCCTGGAGCGGATTTTTGACCTTTCTTCGACCGTGAGAATGCCAACATGATGTCTTGTGGTATACGATGCTTCAAGACTGTTCGTAGTAGTTGTCCATAAGACTCTGATCCAATTTTCAGTGCCTTCAAACTGCGAATTTCTATTTCCAATGTGTTGTACAGCTGTCGAAGTCTATCAACGTCGCTCGATTTTCTTACGGACTCTAGTTTCAAAAGGTTCCCCATATGCCGATCTACTATATCTCCCTGATCTCCAAATCTTCCCTTGAGAATGGTTATCGCTTCGTCATAAGTCGCTTCAGTCATAGGCGTAGAGTTCTATAGGCCCGTGGGGCCCGAGCCCCCCCAAAAATTTTAGAAGTGGCCACGGGCCCCTCAAAAAATTTTTCATCCATAATACCGAAATCATGAAGGTAAGTGACCTCATAAAAATAATTTTTGCGTTTAACTGACTGCAAAAAACCATTGAAACAACTACAGAGCAGTGTTTTCCGAACAGAATAGTTTTATTTTGTTCTGTAAAATGTAAACAAGACTACCCAAGGGCTGGGACATAATAGTAGCCACATCGTTATCTATTTAATAATTTTAATTTCAATAAATTTACTTCTGTTATATTTGTAATAGTGCGACATAAACAGAAAACTTGAAATTTCTTTCTGTTATAATTGTAATAGCCCGGTTCCGAAAAGCTTTTGCTTGTAAAATTCCCCACGATTTCTTTGAATGTTGAAATAGGGGTGTGGCATTGAAAGCGTGAAATACTTGTCGACGGGTGATAGAAATTTTAAAGGGAGTTTTAAACCTTCCATTTTAAGGCTATATCATACTCCTCTCTCTCTCTCTCTCTCGCGCTTGAAACATAGAGCAAATGTGAAACAAACAATGCTTAACCTAACAATGCTTAGATGTACATCATACGATGTGACTAAAAAGTGTAGTTTTTAAGAGATTTTTTTCCATTTCGTTGAAAGAGTGAGTTGACCGGTCAAGGCAGCAGCGGCTGGCAGCCCATCCTTTCCAGATTGGCTGGTTATCATGGTTTTCACGTCAATTAAAATTAGATACGACAACAATTTCGTTGACCGTTGACACAAATAATGGAAAAAATGAGGGATGGGATTGAAAAGTGCAACTGATCTTCTGAAAATAACCCGTTTTTATCATGCGCTCTCTAGTATAGTCAGAAGCAGATAAGGCTTTACACATGAAGTACGTAACATGTGCCATTGTACCTGGAGGAGCTACACGATATTCTCAAAGCTCCTGGGAAAGAACCCCCCCCCCCTTATGCGGAGGAACATAATTCGGTAAGGCGGCTACTTCGGACCCTTGCGATCTTTCCGCGTTAAGAACCGATTTACCAGGTACATAAATTAAGGAACTGCCATAAAAACTGAATATTCTTTAGTTAAAACCATATACACAATACCAAAGATTATTTAGGAGTAGGGCACGAAGATTCTGTTTTTTACGAGGATTTTTTTCTGTTCTCGCGGCTACGGCGAGCCCAGCCGCTGGCGGCTCCGGTATCGGGATAACGCCGATACCTAGCCGAGGCTTAGTGTAGTTTTCGAGTCTACCATTATTCGAAGAGCTATTTTTCTGTTGAAATTAAAAAATTCTTATAATATTTAGTTGAAGACTTATTAAATGACTCGAAAATTTTTGAAACTTGAGCTTTAAAACGTTTAATATAATATAACGACTAACGAACGATCGCAAATTTGCCTTTCGAGCTTCCCGGATATGTCGCCGGCGAGGTGCTATGCAAGAAAATAGTAATAGCCGTCGCCGATTGGTCAGGCATTAAAGATGCTATCTACGGTTAGGGGACTTATGATTGGTTAAAAGCTTTTTTGTTCGTCTGTTTAGTTTTTATGTCATGAAATCTATGGCCAAAGCTATGGAAAAGTGGGACTTACGTACTTTATGTGTAAAGCATAATCCGCTTTTGGAATAATTCGACAAATGTAAGGCCAGGGATACTAGATGCTTTAAGAGAGATTCGAAGGGAGACGGGAATTGCGACAGAGTTATCGGCGTGTCATGCGCAAGTACAGTCTATCGGACTTCTAGATTTTAGTGCAATTCAAAGCCAAATCAAGGATGATGGCGGGAGTATGCGAAATCTGAGATAAATAGGCGCGCAGTGGACGGCTTAGGTCCGGTGGAACGCAAAAAATGGGGGAATACTCGGACTAGGAATTCAATTTGTCCTTGATAGGGAAAAACAAGACGGCGCGCGTTATAGATCCCCGTTAAAAAAAACCTCTGTTGCAGTCTCGTCTGAACGTACGTGAAAAGGCTCTAGCTGATCATCTTTCTTTAAACATCTAGTATCCCTGGTAAGGCGCGGCACTGCCCAACTCCAGAGAGTAGATAAAAAAATGTTTTTCGAGGCACAAGTATAAATTAGTCTTAAGGGTTAAGTCGCTCTCATAGTTTCCTAATTTGGTGATTTTCCCGAGTTTTGAAAGTGGTCTCGAAATTTTTGGAAGGATTTTTACATTCGCATTTTAATGCGCAAATACGGATAAATTTGTTTTAAAACGGCCTAGATTATCTTTAGAGGAAAACATAGTACATGGATATACTTAATAAATATAATATTAAATGTAGTATATATAAATTTATTACTTAATATTCGTTAGGAACTTATATACATCATAGGCATGCATCATGCATGATGCTATCTAAGTATTGGTCCAGGCCGGTTGGGCCGGGCCCCACCAAACATTTACGAAACTCTACGCCTATGGCTTCAGTGACAGCAAGGCCTTGGATAGATCTGGCTGCTTTCCCTTCTAGGTAAGACTGCAGGTACGTAAACTTCTCTACCTTGCTGAATCCTTAGTTGTCATGTACTGCAATTTCGTACTGGCTCCAGAAAGCTGTCCACTTGGTCTTCTCGCCGTTAAACTTTGCCATTGTTAACTTGGGTAACCTCACTGAAACTGGTCTCGCTATTTCTGTGTCATCGCTACTTGTTTTTGACCGAGTTCTCTCGACTCTCTTCGATCTTTAGCTCGATGCATGTCCTGCTCTCGCTAATTTTGTGCATGAATTCCAGTGATTCTTGAACATCCTTGTCATAATCAGCTTGCACCGTCAGTAGGTCTTGAATCTCGTGGTCGGCTTCTTGTAAGCACCCTTGCTTTTGCACTAGACGGTTCAATGAAATTCGCAACTTCACCGCATCAACTGGGTCGGCCTTCAACTCGTCGCAGGACTTCTTGATAAGATTTGTAATTGACGTCTTCAGAGTTCCACGTTTTCTCTTAAGTTTTTCCAATGGATCCATACTAGCAGTTTACTTCCGGATTTTCTTGTTACCACAGATTATTTCCAGATTTTCGGCACCATATATTTGTTGAATATATCGTTGGGGTAACTAAATTCTAATTATAATAAACTGATAGCGGCTAGCTTATAAGTAACTTCAACTGGAGTTAAATATTATAAAACTTTATTTGTCAGGAGAACTCTTATGACATAGTCAATTATAATCAAAAAGAAACATTTAAGCCTTAACCGGAGAACTGCGCGGTGAACTAATTGAATACTGACAACTTAAACTGGTAACTGGTAACTGATCTTCTATGGTAGCGTTTACAGTTTATATGTAGAAGATAAAAAACTAAATCTATTCTTTTTTATGCCCGAGTAGCGATCAATTTGCGTTTAGGTTATTTTTTACATTATTTCATTTTTTAGATTTAACATTGAGTTTAGAATCGCGATGCTCTTATATTAAAAATATATATACTTATACCTTTCAATTTTTTCGAAGAAAGAAGTAGAATTATAATTTAAACTTTTTCCTAACGTTCATTAACTTGAAATTATTCCTCCCCCTTTCACCTAATTGTAGTCGAGTAGCGTCTCGGCTACTATTAGACCTTAGCCCCTGGGTCATCATTTTGTTAAACTTTATTCGTGTAGTAAACAGGGGCTCAGACTCCCCTTCTGGAAAGCGCTCCCTCTTTTGACACTATAAGGAAAATAATAATGGCCTTTTCTTGTTGCGATAATAGAGTTATTTTAGTCTGTTTCACTTATTAAAATTGGGTTTGTATTTTCATTGACATAGTCATCCCTATCAGCATATATACCCTAAATTTCAAGTAAACATATTCCGTTAATTATGGAACTAGCACGATTATTTTCAGAATGGAGACGCTCAATGTTTTCAGACCAAATTATGCAGGAGTCGAGGGGGGATTGCAACACCAAACGGACTCTTCAGATGTTGCGAGGAGCCCAGCGGTCCTTTAACTCCTATTAAACGCTATATCTTTGAACCTGGCCCGTGTTACCCTATAATTTCTTGAATGGTCCTATAATATGTTATCTTTTTAGCTTTTAATTAAAAAAACCAGTTTTATGCTTGATTTAAAAATATTTTAATATTTCTCTAAATTTATTAAAGCGTCAAACAAGGCAAATTTTTTCTAGGTCTTTTTTATTTCTCTTGGCTAAAAATTAGATCTCAACTTCCGGGCTTGGGCGAAACGACAAAAATCTTTTGGGCGAAATATTCCTTTTGGGGATTAAGGGATAGGGGAAAATGGGAACATAATAAAACCAATTGCTAATATTTATTTATTTATGTCATATTATGCTGATTTATTACTATTTTGTTCTTACAACCCTTAGTTTTAAAACAATAATTTAGAAAAAGTTTGGATGTTGTGTTCATTTTACGTAGGCCTTAAATCGATTTAAGGTAATTTAATTTTATTTATTTTAGTTCCATTGGGGAAAAATCCGATGTGCGGGTTTTTCCGTGCAATGGGATTGTCCAATTGGACCGAATCGTAAATCCGCCAAAGTGCGGATTTTTCGGTCGAATGGGATTGGGTTCGGCTGATAGGGATTCGGCGCATTGCTACTGAAGCGTGTCCGAGGGTGGTGAAATACCCCAAAACCCTCTCCTTCACTAATCAATTAAACCTCAATTACTTCACTCGTTACTCTGGTTCATCACCGTGGACTTTTATTTCAATTTGCATAGAAACTTCGTAATTAAAACCATCGCAATGAACGCTTGACAAGCTCGATGAAATCGGTAATTAAAGATGTCAATTAATGACATTCACTCATCAACCGCTAACGCTATCTTGCAATAATAATGAATACGAAAAATGTTAATGAAATGAATTGCCACTAACGATTAAAGGGCATCTGACTAACTCTCATATTTTACATCAACAAATTAATCTCCAATGAATCCATATTGAGACTTAAATTTCACACTGATTTGAAAATTTTACGGGGACAAATCACTTATTATTTTAAAAAGCCATTCTGGTGACAAAAATAAACTTTTCCTTCGGAAGTTACAAATAAAACCTTTAGTATCCGCTTTTTCAATTTTTAAAGTCCCTTTCAAGATCACAACCGCCTATAGTGAAATAATACAAAGGGACCATATTATTTAAGTTAGCAATGGGGTTTCAATCTATTTATAAATATTCACTAACAATATTGGCCTAGGTTGTGCCTTCAAATGACATTTCTATTTTCTTACTTTTTACAACTATCTGCATACTTCATACTTAAATTTGTTTCTGTCCAGAAACACATATTTAAACTGAGCTAGTTTAGAAAGGAGGGTAGTACAGAAGCTTTTGTTTACACGTTACTTTTTCAACAATATATCTGCATTAATATAACGAAAGCTCAGATCATTCACTAACTCAGGAGAATTCCTTCCTGCGCAACGTTCAAAGAAATAATGGAATACTTTATTCCTACTTGTCTAAGACACTTGTAGCGAGCCATATCATATTATTGACTCATGATTAATTTGAAAGATAATATTTAAGCTCACGGCCGATGGCAATTAAAGAAAGGGAGTTTAACATTGTTTCTAGTTCACAATGCTTAATAGTCTTAGGCTTCAGACACTTTACTTTGAAAATTGTAATTATTTTAAAACTTTAAAAAAATAACATGTTATAAAATTGGTGTGTAACAGTTTTTGAAACTTTTTTAGTAAGATGGACACCAATGACTGGGGTACGCAAATATATAGTTTTTAACAGTTTAAAATTGTTGATTTTTAGATTCAATTAACATGTTCACTTTATTTAAATTTTATTCGACTACTTCAGATAGTATAGATCAAGTTTGCATTGGTCAAATCGGGTGTCGGCAATATTCCGGTCAGACAAAATCTCCGCAACAATGGTCATAAGAAAAAATCGAGGGGCCGGTCACTCAGTGCAATCGGTGTTCACGTCAGTACCTTTGACTGTATTAAAGTGATTATGAGAAATCTTTAAAAACGCTGCCCATGACAGTGATAAAAAGATTACACGTAATCTATAATCGGTGTACATTGAGTCTGACAGTGATTAGCCCCTTGCACATGTTATCCACCCAAATTGTAAACAAAACCACCCGAAACTAACAACGGAGAAAATCCCTCCGCAGTTTTGGCTCGGTTTTTTAGGAGAGAACAGCTAAGGTTAGATCTGGTTTTATTTGAATTTTCTCTGAGGAATTTATTTGAGTTGATTTTCTCTTAGAATAGGCCTGAACCATGTAGTATACGCAAACCGTTAACAGATTGGAATTAATGGTGTTTCCACTATTTTCTTGGCCTTTTCTAAGAGTGTGAAGACTATATCGGGATTTTTCTCATAGACGTTTATGGGTGGACTAAGGGGAATATATGCGACTCCCGATAATATCATGATCTTGTGTTCAAATTGTGATCTTGTGTTGAAATTGTGATTAACCTGACTTATTGACTATTCAATCGGGATAATGACAAAAGGATAATGTGGTCATTGTTTATACTTTTAGGATCCTCGTCGTCAGTGTTGAGTCGAGACAACGGTATATTAAAATTTTTAAACATTGTTTAAGCATGTTGTATTTTACATTGTATATTTTACGCAGTAGACCTATATACATTTTTTCCCCACAAATTAAGTACACACTTACCATTATTTATAGCAAAAATGAGGTATTACGAACGTCATAGAGGTAAGTCACATTACATTCACTTATATTTTGGGCAGCTAAAAGGTGGCGAGTAACGGGTTACGGTTTTTCGATCCATGAAAATTAAAGCGTAAGACAAAATAATACGCATTTCCAGCAGAAATATCACTTTTATTTCACATAATTTACTAATTTTTATGACTGGCGAAAATAAATGATGGATTTAATAGTTTATTTCTCACTTGAGACCCTTACTGATAGTCGAGACCCTATTTATCTGGCAAATGTATTACGCAAAATTAAAATACACAATAGCGGACTAGTACAATAAATTTAGAAGTAATGAAACTCTTCTGTATGGAGAAATTTTCAAATATTCCATCTACATATTTAATATATTCAAATGACTATCATAATAGAAGCATTCAAATCATTATCATAATATAGCCTATGTAAACATTTATACTTTATTTGTAACAATACAATCATAACTTTGTTAGATCAATCCAGGTCAAGACAGTCAACATGGAGAAACGGTTAGAGGTATCCTAAATGAAAACTTGAAAAACATTTTTTAAATATAACTTTTATTTTTAGAAGAACGTTCAAGATCGAGATCGGGTATGGACCACACTCGTAAATCTGAAGGTAAACCGATAGTACCAAGCTATAAGTAACCAAATGTCTTGAACCAAATTGGTGTTGGAGACATAGTTAAAAGTGTTTTTAAGCGATGAACTATCTCCTTAATATAACGTGTTTCAATTAATAGAATTGATGCGCTGTCGAGTAGTTGCAAAACTTGGCAACGGAATGGCCATTTGTGGCGATGGCCTGATGTGCCAAGTTGGTAAAGAGTTTTTAGACATGAAATTTATTAAAGGTGAAAACCAATTATCCATACATCCAATAAGTATAAATTTTCTCTGAAAGAATTTTTTATTGTAATAGACAATCAAACTAGAATGTACAATAGTACATGTTCTGTGAACAGCAACTTAAAAAAGTTTGTAGAACACATTAAAAATATAGAAGAAGAAAACCTACTGGTGTAGATTAGTAATAGTGATATACATCATTTGGTAAGCGTTTAAAGTAGATATAATAATCCTATATTGTAACTTGCAACACCATGAAGTTTAAGAACCTTGTCCATTTTAAATTCCATATATTATAATAACTATATAACTCCAGTTAAAATTGCCTAATGATCAGCTGAAAAGAAAACTGGCTGAACTGAAGCACGAGCTCATCAATTTGGAAGAAACCTATCGTTATATAAAAAAATGGGGATCATAATAACACCCGTAAACATTCAACCACAATTAGCATCTCCACAGGTCATTGCATATATCCAAAATTTTATAAACTGTTTCATCGCAAATCTTTCAAGTAGCCGTAAGTTATTTTTATGTAATGTTTCCCTTGAAGAAAGGTAGTGCACTAAATTATATTTATAAAAATATTGTATATTTTAGAAGCTTTCACAGTTATCGACGCGAATAAAATGATTGAAAAGGAAGCAATACAGAGGTTAGTTTTCAGTTATCATTATTATTATTAAAATAATCTGTTAGATAAGATTAGGCTAGATGAGCTTTGTTTTTAGTTTACAGGTAATCGCGTTGCGGTCATCCTGCCATTATTTCCATATTTTTTAATAACAGGGTGTTATGTTTATAGTTTTTATCAGAGGTATTATTTTGACAATCACACATATGAAAACCCCATGTTTTGACACACCCGAACATAAGGCGCGCCCTCTCAAGAACCGATGACCTAAGAAAGAACCTATGTACTTTTACGAATATGTGCATAGATAACAGTGACAAACTTTCACTTTTTACCCAAGTAATTTATACTACTTTAACATAGGGAAACATACTTTTCCCTAAGTTCTTGTGCTGTTTTTTTTATTTAATTTTATTTTTCTAAAACGATCCAAGTGCCGAACCCCCAGGGGTAAAAGAAATACAGGTTTACAGGTTTATTGTTTTACCCGTACTATGAAGTACACCCTTTTGAAACGGGGCGGCTCCCCTGTAGGAGCTCAGCAAAGGAAAAAATACATAAACATTCAACATACAAAGTAGCACCGATAAATAAAATAATGGAATGAAGAAAAAATCAAAAACAAATAATCAGATTAATTCAGAGCGAAAATTGAGGCAAAAATGTACAAAATATACAAAAGGGACATGAATGAGGCCGGAACCCTGTCAATGAACCCCAAAGTACGGCAGGTCGGACTGGTTTGCCTGACGCCATGCCTGTTTCGCTTTCCACCACGTTGACAGTATCTCGCACACCACACGGTGGTCCCACAGTTGTCCCGAGAGGCCCAAGACGTCCATTAGCGGAGCACCGTAATGTTTAGCTCGCCAGTCGAACGCGTCATTATCCGGGCAAGTGGCTGGACACTCTAGGAGGACATGGGAGACATCCTCCCGTTCAGCACCACATAGCCGGCAGACGGGGGAGAACGGTCCCAATTCCGATTGGCGCACACCAGTCAGTAAAGATCCCGTACGGGCCTGGAACAGCAGGCCCCCTTAATGAGAGCCATCGTAGAAAGACTCCATGTTTGGGAGGGACTTTGCCCGATAGTACCGGAGGCTATGTTTTTTGTCGACGGAATGGCGCCATATACGTTCCGCATGCTCCTTGGCCTCACCATCAACGAAATGTGCCCAGCCAGAGTAGGAGACAGCACCACCACGCTCAGTGCCGACGCCGTATTTACGGTCGAGGGCCGCCACGCGAGCGGTCCAGGCAGTTACCTGGCCGTTAGCGCGAATCGAGTCGTATATTTGTTTAGCGAAGCGATCGGGCGGAAGAAACTTCAATCTGCCTTGGTACAGTAGTTTAGATTTAGCCTCCCTCGCTTCCATTGAGCTCCAGCCCATTTCCCCTTGAATGGCTGCGTAGGCTGCCATGGAACCGGCGTTGAGGGCTGTCTTGCCCACAACCGACTGGGTACGTTCCAACGTGGCTACCATGGCGGGGGGGGGAAGCAGAGCACCTCGTTCCCATGGATGAGAGCGGGGACCGCCACAGCTTTCCAGAGGGTGCGTCCAACCGAATATTTATTATAGGACCCGTATTGCCTACGGACCCCTGTAAAACGCCTACCCGCAATACAATGGTGTGCGATATTTATTACCAACGTTCTCTGCTTCTTTTATAGATCTTTTCTCCTTTTTCAATTTTATGTGCATATATATTAATAGTATACTATTACTTTAGATCAGTTGACTCCATTTACGGAGTGGCATGCGCCATTACTCAGAATGCGTGGAAGAGAGTCCTGGATAAAATCTTGGAAACCGAAAAAACAACTATTCCTGAAATAAAAAAATCACGACAGAGGAGTATTTGGCATTGAGAGTATTAGATGTAACAAAAAAAAGCAACTTGATGACTAGTGCATGGTGTTGTTGTTAGAAACCATTAAATACCGGAGAGAATTGGGTGAAACAATTGGTTGTTAGACAGCAGATGAAGGTTTAACGAATAGTTAATGATTGACGTTAAATAAGATGGATATAGCAACGAAGTAACATTTTCCGAATTTCTGTATACTGCGAACGCGTTCCGGAAATTACGAACACTTTTGCTTCGATTTGCCAACTGCGAACGCGGTGACAGACAGACACACAGACACGTGGAGAGAGGTAAAAATTCTACTTCATTACTCTATCGCCACACTTGTTTTTCTAATGGTAAATACCACATACACGCTAATCTGTACTTATTGTCTTCTGACAACGCCATCATAGTCTTCTGTGTATAACACATACACGCCAATCCGGCGATGAAACATTGGATTCTACTCCATTATCATCGTTGGGATTAAGATGTACGCGCGATCGGCTTAAGTTACGAGAAACGACCAGCCTCCCAATGGCAGGGCTTCGACCAAAGGTTCACGCAATAGCGCTTATTCCTACCATTTGTGAATCAATCGCCTTATATACCCTAAATTTCCAAAAATTGTGAAAACGGTTTACGCTAGAAGTCAAACGTCAACAATAGCTATGTTTAAAATCATTTTAAGAATAACGTTCTTAAAACCACTTAACTAGAATTAAGGTAAAATACTGACGATTAAAAAATTAATATCATTTAAATTTATTTAAATATTTAAGATAATTTTCTTTCTTCGGAACGACACAAGTGAAAGTTTATATAGAACGAGTAATGAAGATTGCATCTGAGTCGAAACACTACATGCATATCACGAGTAGGATAAAATTATCTCTTACAAAACCATAACATTTTCTTATTGTAGAATATTAAATGAAAATATTTAGTATGTTTCGGCATTACGATTCCTTTTGTAGTTTTGTAGCTATAGAGCTCTGTTTCATTTTATTATTCCAAGAAGATCTTTTATATTAATATATCAAATTTGGTGTTTACTTTTTAATTCAGCTTTACTACATTAATATACAGTGTAAACATGAAATTAAACTTTCCTAGTTACACTGAATGTTACTTTTAAATATTTTGGTAAGCGTTGTTCGGATTGGTTCCTTGAATTCTTGTGTCTTTGAGAAGGTCTTGACGGTTCACAGTGAGCCGAAAATTAAATACACATTTGAATCAAGTCCTTAAATAGAACTATTGAGGATATACAGTAAAGGTTAAACGTAACCATTTCACACGCATATCAATTCTTACACAGTTGAATAAGGCTTACAGCAGAAAAAACGTTTACCCTAAATCCACTGATCCAGCAGATTTTGAGCGACTAATCTATGGTAACTCATGTGTTTTGAAAAAATAAATTTCAAAAAACACCTTTTACAGAGTTTATAGACACCTTTCTAGTATAATTATAAACCTCTATTAAGGGTTTTGTTTTAAACCTAACAGGAATTAAAAAGCACCAACGTCATTGGAATTTAAAAACACCAAATTAGTCTCAAAAAGACCTTTTTTAAGGGTTTATAAACACTTTTTCTGGTATTAATATACACCTCTATTCAAAGCGATTAAAACATCTAACAGGATTTAAAAAGCACCTTCAGAGAAGGTATTATTTCGCACCGTTTTGAAAGGTGCGTATTGACATCCTCTCGAATGGTGCTTTTAAACACCAATAGAGGTGCTCCTGGGGATGCATTAGGAAACACCTCTAAAGGTTTCAAACAGTTCCATTTTTTTAACAGTGTAGATTGAAAAGTAAGGGTCCAAGAATGCTTCCCTGTGGAACCCAAGACCGAATGCGTTCAAAAGGGGAGGAATATCCACTGAGATAAACTTGTTATCTACGATTCGCCAAATAAGAGCGGAACCAATTGATTACATTTTGGCTTAAATTTGAGTCTTCAAGAGTTTTTAAAAGTATAGTATGGTTAACGCAATCAAATTCCTTACTTAAGTCGATAAAAACAACACCTACGAATTTACCTTCTTCTAAGCCAATAAGTATTCGTTCGTGTAAGTTATATATATAACAAGATGGCCCCGGCCAGATTATACTTTTGCGCGCCCTCTATTGGGTAGAACTGGTATGATTCCGGCAAATATTTTTGGCGGTATTCTCTTTTTCCTTATCAAATATCCTTTCGATTATGAACAAAATCAATTTAGTATGACTTTGGTTTAATATAAACATCACTGATCATTTTGACCTTAAAATAAATTCTTTAACAAAAACAATTACAGTTTTTTTTATATTATACAAACTTTTTTTGAATTAGTATTCACAATAAAATCTTTCTAATAAACTTAGTGATAGTTTCGACAAAGCACTTTCAACGGTTATTTTCAGTTACAATTTTTTATAAACAAACATGATAATTTGTAGATTAAATTTTAAGCATTAGTATTCACAACAAAATCGTTCTATTAACGTCTGATTACTCAAATAACCCTTAATAATAAATTGGACCAGGCAGTTTGTAAGGTTCTTTTCACATACAATTTTTGACAAACCAAAATTATTATTTGAAGTTTAAATTTGCCTGTAAGCGTTCTTATTAATTTATTTAGTTATCTGTTGATTTTAACTTATAATAAGAGTAATCAATTACTTACCATGACTAATCTTAATAGTTTCTTAAATAAATAAAATACCTTGACGTTGCAAAGCCACCTAAATATTGTTCTAAATGCTATTAATAAATTTAAATCTAATTCCGCACGCGAAAAAGGGCGGAAAGGCACCCAGCCAGCCTGCCAGCAAGGGTCAGGCCAATACTTTTGCAACTCGAAGCGCAAAAGCAAAAACCCAAATAATATCATATGAAGTTCAAGTATCATTTTTTCCACTTGTTGATAAATAATATCAATGCCAAAATTGAAATTCAGTATTCAATCCACAATATATTTAGATCTAATGGTCCAAATGTAATGAAACTTTAATGAGAGATGTGCTACAATGTATTATATCTAAAAATGGTTGAAAACTTTCAAATTAATTAGCTTTGTCAAAATGATAAATTAAGTACTTTCAGGCCCTTTCCAAGATTAAACATATCGCTTACACATGGCACTAAAAATCCTGTAATTAAACCAAATTACAGGCCATAAAGCTTACATCACACCTAAATGGGAAAGTTCAGAAGAGCCCTTGTGTTTCTACCAAGTAAACGTTATTATGTAAACGCAAGGCAATTTTAGTTCAAAACTGTATTTATTGGAAATATTACATATTTTGAAAAACAATGAAGAGTAGAAAAATCATGATTAAGAAACTAACTGTAAGGGAGGGGGTGAAGTATCACAATATCAGTTACTGTTGGTAAAAAAAAACAGGATTTACTTGAGATATAGTTTTAAATTATATTTGGTTGTCAAGGAGGTCCAAGAAGAAAAAAGCTTCCTCGCAGCGGTACTCTGCTTTTTCGATGACATTCTGAAGCTTCTTGCGAGGTAGACCTTACATTTTAATGCAATAATTTTTTATCAGTATCATTTGGTAACGAACGCAGAACGTTCTCATTATATGTTATTCAACTGATCAGGTTTCGCAAGACCTGCCCCTCTGCACGTTTACAAAACTAAGAATATTGGTTCAAGAGGTCTTAGTTTTATAATCTATTTCTCTCTAAAAGGCCTGTTTTGGACAAGGATGGGGATGGGTTTTTTTCTTGGAAAATGGTTGTAAGTACTGAATTGTGGATTAAATACTGAATTTACAATTTTCACATTAGAAATTCATTTTTATTAAAATATTTATCCCATTTATTATAATAGAATAGATTGTAACACACCTCAAGGTAAAATTTCAGGACATTTGGATCAGTAGATCCGAAGATATCATCTGTTTGGCCTTGGAAAATAATTTTTACACAAAAAAGCTTTAATCTTTCTTAGTATAATAAAACACATTGAAACACACGTCTCACTACAATTTAAGGTCATTTGGATCAATAGGACAAAGGAAGGATCTGGCAAAAACCTACCTCCTCCCATAAAACTTAATGTTAATTTTCTGTTCCTTCGAATTTTCTTCAAAAGTCGCGCTTATACATGTAAATCGAATTCTTTGAACTGGGGGAGTAGTTATAAGGAAAAATGGGGGTGGAATGCTCTGAGAGTCGGAATGAAGGCTAGTTATCTAAGTCAGATCTAGGCTCTTTTTAGCGCCATCATGTCGGCCTAATTTTAATACATATGCCAAATTAATTTTAAACTGTTTTGCTCTTACATAAAATTTACAATTAAAAAACTAAATTTAATAGATAGTTAACAATGAATAATTATTTCTTCCAAATTGTTGCTAAAATAGTAGTGTACGTAGATGACGCTACAATAGGGAAACGCCGGTAGGTGTAGCATGGACAAAGCAATACTGCATTGGTTCGTCCATGGGTGTAGGCATAGAAAAGCGTCTGAAGTCTGCAAGGAAGTGAGTTCGAAGATAGTTTGTGCAAATTTTGAAATTTGGTTCATAACTGTTGCGTTTTCGAATGGGATATTGATATTGTTTCTTGATGTCTAGATAATTGTTTTCCTTCTCTTGAGAGAAACAAGTACATTTATTTCTGAACTCATTTCTTAATGTGAAGTTGTAGTATAAGGTTTTTAATTATCATGTTAACAATGCTTATTTTGATTGCGTTTATAAAATAATATTGAACTTTTATTCTTAAAGTTGGTGATCATAAGTGATGATTAGTAATTGATTACTCTTATTAGTTAAAATTAAGAGTTTATTAAATAAATTATTATTAACGTTTATATGTAAATTTAAACTTGAAACGATATTTTGTCTTTGGAAAATATGTAACTGAAAAGAACCCAATTAAGAGTTAATGAAATTATCATTATCGTTTTTAGGCAAATTTAAACTTGAAATGATAATTTTTCATTGTCAAAATTTGTTACTGAAAAGTGAAAAGAACCTTAGAAAGTGCTTGTGCTTCGTAAAATTTATTATTAGGCTTGTTTGAGTAATCAAACGTTAATAGAAAGATTTTATTGCGAATGCCAATACTTAAAATTAAACATCAAATTATCATTTTTGTTTGTCCAAAATTGTAACGCGCTTAAAGAGAAAAAATAAGTTTTTAGACTTTAGCTTATCTAATCCCAAAACCTAAATTCCCAAATTAAATGTACAGGTATAGTTAACCTCAAAAATGTGTCTGTCTAGAAGCACTTGCAAGTTAATTTAAATAACTTACAATATAAATATATATTTATTTAATTAGAACACTTACAGAGATGGTAATATCATAAATTTGCTTAGTTACAGAGGTTTCCCTGATACACTCTCCAGAGACTACGGTATTAATTTCTTTTGGTTTACAAATCAAATATCTCTTACTTTAAAAATGTGTTTAGTTTTTATTATATTTTAGACTTTCCGACGAGTACAATTCCTAAAATAATTTTGAAAACCTTCTAATGCTAAAAACGCGACGTATTTTATAATTGTAGCGCTACCCGTTTAAAAACTGCCTATCTACCATTCGCTAATTTCCCGCCAAGAGATTTCAATTTTCGGCATGTATAGTTGTATAGGCGCGCTACCATGGAAACGCGAAACTCGCCGCCTCGAAAAATTTCCCTCCTCCCTGCCCCAACTAAGCAAGACGTGAGAGGAACGCGCCGGCCGCCGACGTGAGAGAGATGCTAGGTTTAAGCAACATAACTCGAGCTTGTTGATAAGAGTAGACGGCCGAGAGCGTAAAGGCGTCAATCCGTGGAGTGAAAGCTCTGTGCGATGGTGTGTTCGAGTCTCTTCGGGGATTTGGAAATTTACGAAAATAATTTCATTTGAAATAAAATGCGTTACGCCACCTAAGAAGTGTAATGTGAACTACGGGTGAATTTGGAGTCGAAAATTCGCGGGAAATTTGAAATTCAAAATATTTATTTAGTTGGAAATATCCGAACGCGCACGCGAAAAAAAGGGGAAAAAGGGGGGGGGGAAAAAGGCGCCCAGCGTTCCAGCAAGGGTCAGAACAATACTTTCGCTGCTCTAAAGAGCGCAAAAGTAAAAAGGGTTTTGTGTCATTTTCCATATCTAAAAGGTTCTGTAGAAAAGAATCATTCCTACGTGATTTATGGCAATATATATCAAAAACTTTACTGTGTTTTTGTTACTTTTAATATTTGAAATGGTTTCTAAAGAAAAATTAAAGAGGAAAAATAAGCGTGTAGCAATGCAAGAACAAAGAGCACAAACTATGTTAAAATTGCAAGTTAAAAGTAAAGCTTTGCATATAAAGCAAACTATACAAAATAACAATAAGAAATACTATTAAGAAAGAACAGATAAAGGTTCAGAAAAAAATTCCAAAAACTATGTGGCGCGTAAATCTGTACTTGAGAGAGGGAAAAAACCGTTAGGTGGAGACGCTAATGTGCGCTCAAAAAATAGAAAAACTAGTAAAAGGGACAAATTTGTCTTTGCGAAAAAACTCCTTAATGCTGGTATTTTTAAAACCAAAAACAAGAGATTCGTTGCTGAAAGTTACAAACGATCTCTGGTCACACGTTTAACTGAAAAACTGGAACTATCTTTTGACGGCGAGACTAGTGAAAGATGCACCAAATTTGTCTCTCGCAAGCTAAAATGCCAATTGTTAGCTGGTAAAATATTGCAATTGAAAAGGCAAATGTATTCGGCATACCATACCCAGCTATCAGGGGTGGTTAGTGAATTTAAAGATATTGCCAAAAAAGGAAAAGAAATTGGGTGCGTCACTCCTGAAATTGAGTGCGTCACTCCTGAAATTGAGTGCGTCACTCCTGAAATTGAGTGCGTCACTCCTGAAATTGAGTGCGTCACTCCTGATAATTTCACGGAAGTTGTGGGTGGGAAAAGGCTTCACAGTAGCATGAAAGAGGCCTATTTTCATGAAACTTCCTATTATCTGATTGGAAATAATGGTAAAATATTGAAAAATGACGATGAGTCACATTACGGCAAAATTTTTCAATTGGATTCTGATGGTCGTGTAAAAAACGTTTTGAGAGATTGTGCTACCAGTTCGACTAAAGAATTGTTTGTTGATGAAATGGGAAATTCCGTTGACATGAAAAACAATACGAGACTAGTAACGTAGAACAAGTTTTACAAGTTAATGAGTCGGGAGTTGTTACGAATCTTTTTAACATTGTTCAAATTGAAGAGAAGAATCCGAAGGCAAATTTTGTGATCAATGAAGGGGGGTTTATTGAAAGCCGAAACAAAACTGTATACTGGGAATGCAGTGATATTTGTAATGTTCGCACTCGAGCCATTGCAAAAGTACTAGCTTTCGTAAACACAGTTGCCAATGCTAATGAAAAATCTTTGACTAAAATTTTTGAGTCTGATTTGGACCTTTGCGAATTAAGAGAAGAATTTTGCAAAAAATCAAACTTGTTTATACCACCAGATGGGGACGAAGTAGTGGTGAGAATAGTTCCGTTCCTCGGACACACCTCTTACTGCGCTGATAGCGAAGAGGGCCAAAGTCATTTGCGTTCTTTAGTTGAATTGGCTCCACATTATTCGGGAATTAGAACTATTCTGAATAAGATCTATCAAGTCAAAGCGTTGCTCAACGCGTTAACTAAAATTTCAACTGAAATTGAACATGGTGATTACGATTTGTAGACTCTACCCCGCGCTTTTTTAAGCTTAAATTAAAAATCCTTGATATAAGCGTTGAAAGAACACCCTTGGAAATAGTTATTATTAGAGTTGTGAAAACATCTAATTTGTCCTACAGAAAAGTACCTTGGGAATTATTTATATTTTGAACTAAAATTAATGCAAAAACACCATAAATTTACCATTTTTGATTACCCTAGATCCATCTCCAAGGCTTGCAACCACATGCCATTCAGTAATGACAGTCTTTCAAAGTTTTTTGAACTCGAAGCTAAGCTTTTATCCTCATTTTCGTGCAAAGTGAGACAGGTCTCAATATCTATCATTATCATTTCCCTAAATGAGGCTCTGAGATTCAAGTTGTTAATTTCAGAATCTTTTTTTCATTGAAACAATTCTCAAACATCTTAACGCATTCTATCCATAGACAGGTAGCGATTTGATTAAAGTATGAATCATGATTTTGCATATCACCACTGTTAATAAGCCTTGGCCTCTCACGCCAGTTTTCTATCACATCCTTGTACACATTTAAAAGTAGGAACTTTTCTTCGGTTAAAAATAAATTTAACTCATCTAGGAACTCGTTAATACTAATTTCTGTTAGGTAACTCACGTTTTTGTCAATAGTGCTTTATATTTTGTTATTTTTCTTACTCTGGGAGGAACTAATCCTAACTCCTACAGACTCCATCTTTAAAGCTAAAAAAAATAAGGGATAGATTCCGATAGACGCCGACAGATGGAGAGCGCGAGTTTTAAATATTATAACCCCGCCTTTCGAAACCAACGAAGTATGCGAGGATGGGGAGTGAATTCGCTAACTCCGACGTTCTTATTCCATAAATCCGCTTTTGTCTTTATAGATAACTCTAATGTCTCTATTAGAAACTGTGCTGTTGCCATGATTGGTGGATACATTGTCAAGGTAGCGGAAGAACACACGGATTGCTGGAAATGTTTAGAAAAACTGTTTCAACCAGTTTCAAATTCACCACTATGGACTTTAATTTCTGCTCAGGATAGAGGTGGTCTTAAGTATCCATCCAGATTATTGATATGTTTGCTAGTCATTATAACTGACTTCGTCCAGTCTTCTCTAAACAAATTTCCTCGAAATAATGTTCTTCAAAATTATGTTAAGGTAATTCTTCCTTACTTTCGCAAGCCATTACTATGTGATTGTGATGGAAGCGCCAAATTTACAAAATTTTGCTGGGAAAGTACTTAAGACCACTTTTTAATAATCACGCACAAGATGTTACTGATAGGAAAGAGAAGTTTAAGAAGTTAAATTCCAAACCATTGTCTCGAAAAGTCCTAAAAATTTAGGTTTCACGCCATTTTTAAATATTAATTTAAGTATCCCTTTAACTCCCTGCTTGAACTGCATTTTTTCGAATAAGATAAAGATAACATAGCTTTCCATTTTAATTGAGTTAAAAAAGTAACTCGGTTATTTAAAGTTCTTTAAATCTAGTTGTTTAAATAAGATGTGATAACTTAGCATTCCATTTTTATTGAGCTAGACGTACTTAAAAACGTCACTCAGTTATTTTAAGTTCCTTAAATCTAATTGTTTAAATAAGATAATGTGATTTCCATTTTAATTGAGCTAGCCTTGCTTAAAAAGTTACTCAATTTTTTCCTGAATATAATTGTTTAAGTTGATGTTTAAATTCACTCATTTAAATGAGATTTAAAAGTAAAAATTTGATAATTTTGAATTTTAATAAATTTTTAAGTTAAAAATTGACTATAGATATTGTTTTTATTAAAAGTTTAAAATTAAAACTGATGCAACAGAGTTTTAATAAAATTATTTATCAAATTTAATAACACCTGTTTTTAAGCTTACCTAAAAGTATGAAACCGGTATAGAATTAAGTCTACTAATATTAAATACAAAATAGTTCTAATTAACCAATGTTGGCCAAATAGTCCTTGTGCTAATGCTAACGGGCCTGATTTGAATAAGAAATTCTGAAACGAGCTCCCTCTCACGGGAAAACCGCACAATTATATACAAGTTCAAATCCCCATCTGACGAGGGAGCATACTCGGGCCTTTATACTTATATAGGAGGTAGTGGTCATAGACAATAAGTCCTTTAAACGGGTAACCCGGGACCTTCTTAGTCTGCTTTTAAATTTGATTCTTTGTTAATCATGAAGTTAGGCCCCCTTTCCTACTTTCTAACTTTACGGTTACATAAAGAGGCGAGCCTGCCAGGACTCGTTAAGACTGACGTTACCATTTGTGCTTACACGCATACTTGTGAACATTACTTGTGCCTTTGCTTGAACTAACTGTCGCGTCATGAATCCCGCCGACCCACACGCTTTGATCGCCGCGATCAACGCGCAGTTACCGGGATCCTATACTCCCCCGAGGAGGAACAGTCCTCCTCCAAGCCTTGGTACTAGTCCTATTTATGGACAAGTACAAGCGGTAGGAGGAATCCCACCTCCGCCGCTGCCACCGCAAGGTGCAGCGCCCAACATTTGGCTACAAACTATTCAAACACTAGCTACTACGTTAGCGAATGTAGGAACTAGACCAGTCGCCAAAAATAGGCCAAAACCACCCCCTTACTTAATATTTAGTGGTAGAGATGGGCCGATACCAGTTTAAACCGATACCGATATAATCCGATACTTGGGAAACCGATACCTACCGATACCGATATTTTACCCGATCCAACAATTAAACCGATATTAAACCGATACCGATATTTTACCCGATCCTTCGATTAAACCCATACTAAACCGATTCCGATAAATTTACCGATATCAATAATAACAATAAATAAGAAAATTGATGCTAAAATATAGGTTGAAAAACAGTAACTTTATTTTGATAATAACTCACAGCTTATAACTTGAATATGAGTATATGTAGCAGACTAGATATGTAAAACTATTTATTTTGAGAATTTTTTATATTTTTGGAAATTTCTTAAACTGTATCACAGAAAAACACTTTTTCCCCGTGTTTGATGCGTTCAACTTGAACGCATCAAAAGAAATAATACTAGTTGCATTATGTAATAACGCAGAGTTTAAAAAAGACACTTGTTCAAAAACGCCAATTTTTCAACTTTTTGTGGCTTCAGACGACTTCTCTTAGGAGTGACAGAATCCCCAGTTATGTTAAATGCGCGCTCACTATCAGCAGAAGTTGGAGGAATAGTTAACATTTTTTTGGCCAAACAAGTGAGATTTGGATATAAATGTTCGTTGTCTTTCCACCACAGGAAAGGACATTCATTTTTATCACATTGCCCTTTCAGGTAGGATTCTATTTCGTTTTTAATATTCAATCTGAGGGATCCAACTGAGGATAAATTAATCACGTTTGAAGAAAATTTCTTCTTGAATTATCAAAATCACCCCTGATGGTCCAAAAATTTATATCAGGATGAAAAGAATTTTTACTGGATTTAGCATTTTCTTGCGCTTGAGGTTCCTGAATATTTTGGCTCTTTAACGCTATGGAATAAATCTAATCTTCTATTTTCCCTTTCACGATTTCGGCATTTTGGAAGGTAGAAAGACCATCCACTATCTAGCGCAGATCCAAACAAGTGCTCATTGACATAGATGTTTTTTTTTCATATCTTTGGAGGTTGTTTTTTTCCATATTTTTAAAGGAATAGCGACCTGATTATCTCAAATCTAAAGAAAACCTTATTTTTTGAGAGTTTAAACTCTTCTGATTCCAAAAATATGCTTGATTAATATTTAAATTTGAGATAAAACTCCGAAAAAACACTTCGAAAACTTACGGAGAAGATCTTTGGCGGGCTTTTCTCCTTGATACGTCACTCACGGCATCTCGCGGAAAAGCCAAGCAAGAGCGAGGTAGGACGAACCCGAGTCTACTAATGTCGCTAATCTGAATGAAATTGGCTTAACGCGGCGC
Organism: Phalangium opilio; assembly: GCA_019434445.1. Lineage (NCBI taxonomy): Eukaryota > Metazoa > Arthropoda > Arachnida > Opiliones > Phalangiidae > Phalangium > Phalangium opilio. The sequence continues at coordinate 61,643 of JAEQBA010002733.1, forward strand.
GGAGACACTAACAGGCGTCTGGTGAGCGACATCTAGAGAGACAATTTCTTCTGACTACGTCATCAAACGAAACAATTTTAACTAGGCCTTTTCCAAACACAATACTTTTATTGCAATTTTATAAGTCGCTACAAAAGCAAATAAAAAAGTAAACATATCATAATAAACTAGATTTTTCAAGGATGGTTTTCCCATTTTAAGTTTATGCATGACGAAAAATATGGCACTAAAACTTTAAATCTTGTGTTCAATGACTTCAATATTGCGTTTCTCATTTTCTTGATGCATTCATGTTCTTCCAAATAAGGAGTTTCTAATCTGTTTAAAAGCAAGTTAATACTATCCATCGGGGATCCAAGGGTGCAATTTCTATGTTCAAAACTTTTGCTAAGTTGTTCAATTGGGCGTTGGAAAGTCCCAAGTTTCTCAAATACAGTGTTCGACGTCGGAAAGCAGCTCTGGACAGGCAGTATCTCCAAAAGTGTGTTGTGGGGCTAGTTCTGGTTCAACTACCTTCTATATTATGTAGAAGGCCCGGTTCCAATGTGGTGCCACTTCTTGGAGAAGTGTATGGGCTGGTACTCCAAGGGTTACTTAGTTTTCCTTATACCTTGTTGAAGACGTAGATGATCGGTTCAAATGTCGTACAATCGACAGAGTTCTTTTTAGTATTTCCCCAAACGTATTTTTCACGAGGTTTCAGATCATCTTTAACAACCAATTAAACGGTATGATCTACGCATGGAAGGCTCTTCAAATTTCCAGTTCTCATGGCAGCAAGCATGTTTGTCCCGTTGTCAGCTGTTATTACCCACACTTGGCTCGTTGAGATTCTACAGAAATTTAGATTTTCATAGAGCATTCTGCATATATCTACTCCTTTGTGTACACAGCTAAATGGCTCCACATTTAAGAGAATCGTGTGTGTGGTACTCTTTGGTATTATATTCGAAAATACTTACTTGATTAAGTCGATATGAACTGATAAAGAGTCAACTAGCCAACCCCGCTACCTCTAAACACGTCTACTCATTCAGCTATAATCAACTTGGCTTGTGATTCGTTGAATATTAAGTGTAATGGCGCCATCTACTCTCAACATAAGTATTTTTCTTTAAGAAATATCGGTTCATTTTTAAGCGATTTCGATATATCAGTAAAAGCCAAGTATCGGTATCGATACCGATATGGCATCGGTATCGGCCCATCTCTATCCATCACGCACACAAGTCCGTACTTCTTATTAATAAAAACATGAGTGAATCATATAATAGCTCCCTATAAGTTACTCAGCCACACTGGCCTAATGTATCCAGCATTTTCATCCCGCTGAAAAAGTGTTACCTATATGCGACCCCCAGTGAGAGAACATAACACTACTCTCGGCAATTACGTATTTCCCGTAAAAAACCGGAAAAGGGGATCAACCAATGAAACTTTGAACTGAAAGGTAGTTAGTATAAGCAGACGACGCTTCAGAAATGTTGTGATTGTTTGCGGACGGTTCACAGTCGTATTTTATCTTCGAAATTATTTTAATGGTTAAGGTTGGCCCAATAGGAAGTTTTATTTTTTCGCATTAAAATTGCAGAATTTTGGATATTTTTTGACTAAGCCCAAATGAAAGAAACTCTTTTAAATTCAGAGGCAGGAACTATTTATTAAACAAGTTGGGAAAACCAAAATATTACCTCTCCGTGTCAAGAGGTCTACTACTACAAACGTATTTACCTAGATATGGAATTATTTCACTTTTTTGAAGTAAAAATTTACGAAATATTGAAGCAGTATTCCAAACATAGCGAATGTACAGTAAAGCAGGCGACATTTCACATCCAATAAGGATAAATCTTGGACACATGGAAATCAGTCAATGGGGAAAAGAACAGGAAATGAAGTCTACGCTTCAGCTGTTTACCCTATATTCTGAAAGCTACATTCACAACTGGTTTGCAGTGTAAACACTATCGTCTCGTCTCACCTCAACAATATTCTTAGTTTGCCAACATGAATGTTAACGTTAAATAACACCAAAGCTAAATTGTAGCTAGACGCACTAATAGTCAATGCGCACCATAAAGAGAATAATAAGTCTGTAGATACTACCCGTTTACCATTAGCCCTTTTACTAATCTTATTATTATTATTTAAGAGTGTATTTAACTTTCGGCTCACTCTGAAACGTTGATGTCTGTTCATTTCAGACACGAAAATCAAAGCCTCAATTATTTACTCTTTGTTTCACTAAGCCTATTACGGATAATACTTGTTATACGCGCCGGAGTCTAGGTCTTAGTTTGCTTCATGAAATCACTAAACCAAGGATTATTCTATATACAGATGTAGTATAGCTTAAGCAATATATAAACAGCCATTTCAAATAACAATATAAAAAAACATCTTTGGAATATCAAAATGAAACAGAGCTTTAAAGCTACAAAAGTACTTAATGCATCATAATTACGAAAAATACTTCCACATATTCACTTTATAGTATGAAAAAAGGGATTATAAAGGTTCTGTATGATTTCTTAACACATCAACACAAGGCTAACTGCTAACGCGACGCACTAGTGTAACAATGGACGGACACACACAGACAACAAGAGTAACAAGGAGTATAAACCCATTAGTGGAAGCAGTATTTGTTTCCCGAAACAATCTCGCTTATGTTTATCCTCTCTAGACTTCGCTAAAAACGTATTACTACTACGTAAAATATTAATAGACAGGCAAAGATTGATACCATTAAAGAAGGAGCGCAATATTATCCATATTTCATTTCATATACAGAGAAAAGAAATTATTATATTTCTGAGAGGAGCTTCCCATTTTGGTTGATTTTTTGAAAAATATATCGCAATGCACGGGCCTTGATAGATATAGGAGGCAATGAATGAAATATATCGCATGCACGGGCCTTGGTAGATATAGGAGGCGATGATAATCTCTCTCTTTGCACGAGAGGTTTATCTTTAACATTTAAATAAATATAATTATTTTTAATTATTTTAATCTTCAATAATTAACATTAATAATAGTTAAATTGTTTAAAATAACGTTATACCTATTATCATCTCAAACTTTGCTAATATTGACGTTTAAAGTGAAGGGTACCCCTCTTGCCCACTTTCTTCAAATTTTGGGGTATATATACGATTCGTTTCCATTATAATAGTAAGGAAAAAGCGCAATTGCGAAAACCTTTGGTGGCGATCCCACCTTAGGGAGGCTAGACGTTTCTCGTAACCCTAGCTGATCGCCGCGTATATCCTAAAACCAAACGATGATAATGGAGTAGAAGCCAATGAGACAGATTGGTGTCTATGTGGAATAGACGGAAGACCAGTGGATGGTGGTGATTAGAAGCCAGTATTTACAGACTGGTGTCCAAGTAGGTTGGACAAAGACCAGAAGATGGTGGTGATTAGTAGCCAGTATGTACAGACTGGTGTCCAAGTGGAATGGACGAGGACCAGAAGATGGTGGTGTGAGAACTCAAGTAGAGGAGCCGTTTCCGTGACTGTGAATGCAGTTCGGAAATGGCGAACACGTTTGCTCCGATTTGGAAACTGCGAACGCGGTCACGTGGGTGTAACAACGGACAGACACACAGACACACACACACACAGACACGGCCGTTACAGAACCTCTCCTGGACTACGTCACACGGAGAGGTAAAAATAAGAGCTAAACAACAACTTAATAGTTATCTCGAAAACCTTACTAAACTTTTAATAATGCGTCTAAAGAACTAATAGAAAAACTTAAAGGCCCATTCCATTTTTAACGAAGCCTGTTGTGAAACCCAAATTATATTTAAATAAGCAAAAGAATGAATGTGACGCAAAGAAACCAAAACCGTTAATACCATTTGGAACTATCGTCACTTTCAAGTTCTCGATATATTAATTTCAAAGCCCTAAGAGAGGGCGCCGTCTACTATCACTTTCATCCGCCTCCCCTCCTCTCGAGTATTTGGAAGAAAATGCTGGATACATTAGGCCAGTGTGGCTGAGTAACTTATAGGGAGCTAGTATATGATTCACTCATGATAAAAACTTATACAAACAATGTATTTATAGGATATTTTATTTTATGATGTATAAAAGATCTCCGTGACATACGTCAATCGGAGAGGTAAAACACTTAGACTTAATTGTTCCAAATGAAACTTCAGAAGTTCAACTTTCTATAGTTCCTTTATAATTCAAAAGTGCTCCGAACCTTAACTTCGCTGTTGTTTCTTATTTATTCGATGTAGTGGACCACCAAAAATACCATTCTTTTTCTATGGGACGCTAAGCCTAAAAGCTGTGAATTTTTTCTTCACATTACGGAAGGGTGTGGGTTCTTATCTAGAAGGGCCTACCAGCCCTCTAGAATTTTAGTTTATAAGAAGATGTCTAATTAAATTATATTAATTTGTCTTTATGTTAAATATATAAGACTTAGTTCAGTGTTTCTGCTACTCAGACTTCTCAAAGAAGTCAAAATTTCTGAAATTATTAGGATTAAATGTTTTTTGATGCAAGTGTACGTTACCAAAAATTGTCTCAAACGTACGCTTATGGGTCGTGGTTCTGGTTTTTACCTCTCCGAGTGACGTATGTCACGGAGAGGTATTACACTGGACGTGTGTGTGTGTGTGTCTGTCTGTCACGCCCCACGTGACTGCGTTCGCAGTTTGCGTATCAGAGCAAACGTGTTCCCAATTTCCGGACTGCATTGACAGTTCACAGAAATTTGGGTTTGTCTCCTCTGGCTTTTCGACTTGAGTTCCAACACCACCAGCTTTGGTTTTCGTCCACTCCACATGGACACTAGTCTGTACTTGCTAGTTTCCAAGCACCACCATCTTCTGTTCTTCGTCAATTCCACATTGACACCAGCTTCTATGCACCACCATCTTCTGTTCTTCGTCAATTCCACATTGACACCAGCTTCAATGCACCACCATCTTCAGGTCTTTTGTCCATTCCACATGGACGCCAGTCAGTACATTCTGGCTTCTTTTCCTCCGTCATCGTTTGGTTTCAAGATATACGCGGCGATCGGCTAGGGTTACGAGAAACGTCTAGCCTCCCAATGGCAGGGCTTCCACCATCGGTTCACGCGAATGCGTTTTTATCTATTATTTGGTTTTAAGATAAACGCGGCGATCAGCTAGGGTTACGAGAAACGTCTAGCCTCCCAATGGCAGGGCTTCCATCATCGGTTCACGCGAATTATATTTATTTAAATATTAAAGATAAACCCAAGTACCGAAGTCGTTAAATCATTGCCTCCTATATCTATCAAGGCCCGTGCATTGCGTTATATTTCCTACATTGTCTCTTATATCTATTTAGGCCCGTGCATTGCGTTATATTTCCTACATTGCCTCCTGTATCTATCAAGGCCCACGCATTGTGATATATTTCCTGCATTGCCTCCTATATCCAACAAGGCCCGTGCATTGCGATATATTTTTGAGAACAACAACCAAAATGGGAAGCTCCTCTCAGAACCATAATAGTTTGTTTTCTCTGTTATATGAAATGAAAATATGGATAATATTTTCGGCAATTCGATTTGAATGGCTCTTTCTGATGTATCATTCTCTCAGCACTGTTCATAATGGACAGGAACGTAGAGATTCGAGACACTAGGAATTACGATAGTGTTTCAAATCCTCTGTAATGAGGGCTTAAAGGCTTGGAGTGAGTCGAAAGATAAATACACATCCTATTTTTTAGTTGTACCATGCGTACCACATTGTTGCCAGACGTTTATTGAAGGATGCTTGGGTACTTGGTACAGACTGTTACGTCTACCAAGTTTCCTAGCATCCAAGAATAAATAGGATTCATAGAAGCCATTGTTAAGGGCATGTCATGGGTCAAGTCGTTAAATATATCGACGCAGTTAAATAGCTGATGGCATTATTTTATCCACTTTCTCATTGCGTTTCGAGAGGAAGTTCAACTTTGGCACGGACGACAGATGGCGCTCTTAACCTCCTACCCCCAAAAATCGCTGTTGTCTGCTCGTTTTCCCGTTCCGCGTTTTTTCGTTATAAACTTATGATTTAACGAACTGAGAAGATAAAATTTCATATTTCCTAAGACAGATAAGCTTCTACTCCTTTCATCTTACTCCCAGTTAGATTTAACCTTGTTAAAACATAATCAGATGAATTTGAGTTACAATGCCGTAAAATCCTCTGCACACAGTTACATAGGAGTGATATAGACATTTTTACCGATGTCTAGAGATGATAAACTTAAGCGAAATTGTTTTACGTTTGAATAAAAATACCGCTTCCAGTAGTGGGTTTATAGTACTCCTTGTTTGTGTAAGATTAGTGTAGCTGTAGAGCGTAATCATGTTAAACGCTTAAAAATATATATTTTCAATAAAAGCACCGCTTCCACTAGTGGATTTATACTCCTTGTTTGTGTAAGATTAGTGTAGGTGTAGAGAGTAACCATTATAAACGCTTAAAAATATATTTTCAAAAATGAAGAATATAGAACATTTATTTTGTATCAAAAAATATTTTGGTGCTAAGATTGCTTTAGAAAAATCCAAACGGCTAGGTATTGGTAAAAAAGACATGTGTAAGCTATTTGTAGATGATATAATTGTTTTACATGTTTTAAATGAGACTAAAACTTCCACTATTGTGTCTAAAAAAGTGTTGGCAATGTATATTTTTTAAATATAACGGAATTGCGGTTGATATGATAGCGCCCTATTTGCGAAAAAAACCTTTTTTTAAACAGTTGAATCACTCTTTGATAGAATTTCAAGAGAAGAAGTTAAGCGTTAAATTTGCTCGATTAATTTTGTTCGGAAAATAATATATTTAAGCGCTACGTATTACTGAAGGAGATTGATTTTGCCAATCTTTGTGAGTATTTAACTGTTTAATAATTATTTTGGTTAAGTGGGGGCCTAGCTTATGTTTGATTGGGTTGTGGCTTCCATGTTTTGGGGACATTTGCTTTTTGTGTGGCGAGGTTTGATTCAGCTTTGATATGGACAAATGTTACAAATCATACTGGTAGACTAAGAATACGGTTGAGGTATAGCGAGAGAGTAGAGTTTCCACAGCAATTAAGAGATATTGAAAAGGCTTGAACAATTGACTATTTTAAAATTGAATTCCTGCACTTGCAAAGAATTAAAAAAAGCGATAGATGCTTATATTTAGGTTGTTTAAGGGGTAGTGATAGTCATCTCCACTCGGAGAGGTAATATTTTGGCTTTCCCAACTTGTTTAAAGATGATATTCATGAAAGAAAACAAGTTTTATCCTTTAAATAAAATTAACAAAGAAATTGGTAATCTGGCGGTGTTGTACCTTCATAAAATTATGCTAAACGTGTTAGGCGACACTCTTACAGGTGTTAAGCGATACTCTTAAAAAACGAGACTAGGTTATATACTGGCCTCACAGTAGGGCCAGCTTGAGAAGCCAAAGTGGGCCACTTGCTTTTGTGACATGTTTTATCATTATTTTGAGAAAAATTAGAGTACTAAATGAATTTTTTTTTGTAAAATCTGTAGTGCAAATTAGATTTAACGCGTTTCTGGTGCTCGAAAAACTCTTAGTGAAAAGAGATTATTAAATTTAACAAGAACGTCTATATCTACTGCTTGAATATTATAGCCTCCAAAACTAATTTAATATCCTATGCATTTGTACGAATTGAAAACTTTCTGCCTTTTTCAGAAGTTTATAAACCCTCGCTTAAAGAGGTATAGTTCTGCATGTGAGAACTTTCCTCCCTATAGGTGATGAAGTTCTCTCAAGATGGAAACCTGCTATGAATATAGCATTAATTGCTAATAATACTGCGGAATGGCGGATAATCAAAATTTAATTAAACAGGAAAACCATACTCGATATTTGAGTTATGTCTCATGAGTGGTCAAAATGTAGCTACTATAGTGTTTTTACGTCATCGGTTTTGCTCTTAAGTCTAGGAAAAGTACTAGAATTTCTACTACTATCCTAAAAAATCTCCCACTCTTAAAGGTGTTACGCGACACTCTTAAAGGTGTAAAGCGACACTCTTAAAGGTGTAAAGCGACACTCTGAAAGGTGTTATGCCGCACCCTATAAGGAGTTGCACAACACTAATATGAGAGTAAAAATTCACCTTCAGTGCGATATAAGAGTTAAAAAGGTGTTAAACTGCACCTCTGTTGCACAATTTTATACTTAACTTTGCCACCAATTGCTCAAATAAGTGTTATTAAACCCTTTCAAGGGTGTAAATGAACACCTGTAACGGTGTCAAATTTGGACCCATATAAACTACTTTTATAGTTGTTAAAACACACCCCATTTTCTTAGAGTGTAAGTGTGATTAAATCCCTTCAGGGGTGTAAATGTACACCTGTAACGGTGTCAAATTTGGACCCATATAAAGTACTTATAAAGGTGTTAAATCACACTCCAATTTCTTAGAGTGTGGGCATTTGGGATAATTCTACTCCATATGGGTAATAATTCTACTCTATATGGGGAATAGTCCTACTCCTTATGGGGAATAATCCTACTCCTTATGGGGAATAATCCTACTCCTTATGGGGAATAATCCTACTCCTTATGGGGAATAATCCTACTCCTTATGGGGAATACTCCTACTGGGCATTTGGAATAATATTACTCCATATGGGGAATAATACTACTCCACATGGGGAATCATTAAACTGAATGAGGGGAAAAATAAAATTCGAAAAGGACATAGTTTTACTCCTTTTGGGGAGCTTTTGTAGAACCCAAAGGGTGTCAAATCTGGGACAAACTAAAATTCCCAATTAGGAGTAATTTTACACCCCTTTTTCTAAGAGTGTACTTTTTGTTCTAATTAATATTTTGGGCTAAAATTTGGGCTTTCACCATCAAATAATTGATAGTTAACGTGGTTAAAATTTCATTAAGATCGACCGACCCTTGGTAACATGGTCGCTCGAATCGGTGTGGAATGACCCTTTCATTGAAAACCAAAATTCTAAAAACCCTGAATATATTCTGTATAAAGGAAATGTGTGGCAAATAAAACTTTAAAAGCGCCAAACTTTCTCCGTGTCATTGCTTTGGTTTCGTCCTTAGAGTAAAACTGAATTATGTCTACCAAGGCCTAAATACTTCAAACTTCTTCGTTGCCGTATCTTTTTAAAGGCGGCGAGGAATAGCGTCATACCTATTTGCCTTTACATGAAATCTACAGTTACAAATGTAAATTAATCCAAAATTATTAAACGCTCTTTTGTCAAGTAAAAAATATTGCATTTTTTAAGGGTTTCGATAAAAGTTGGTTCCAGAGTAGTGATCAAGATTGGTACAGATGGTGACGGAAAGTGGAGTAAGTCACGATATGCGAAAAGTCACCTTTCTCTCAAACTTTGTCACCTAGACGCAGGTTTAGAGCAGTGCGAAATCCTGGTTGATCATTGTAATGTCTGCCAAGTCGAGTGCGCTGACTATAGTGCGCGATCCATATGTTGATAACAAGATTCCTGAATTGCTTTCGGAAGAAGCAAAAATATTCAGATATTCAGGTACTTCACTACATTTCATCGTGTTAAAATCTTAGAGAAGTTATAAAGAAGGAAAAAGACTTATCTACTGAATTCATAATTATTTTTTTATAACTTCGAATGAATTTCGCTTTGAAAGTGACATAATTTACACACATGCCCACACATATTTTCTCATAGCGTCGTTGTACGTTGCCTAGAAAAAAACGCTTTGAATTTCATGCATTTATATTTTTTTCGCGTTTTTAACGGCCTTTTTTCCACATATGTTTTAGTGATGGCCTTAGAAACAGGAAAATTGTTGAGCTACTCTGCGCTCATGTCCATTTTTGCCAAGGTGACCTTTGGACAAGGATTCCATGTGCAAAATTTGGATTTATTAAAAATATTCAATATAATACCGACTTTAGATCCAGATACTTATAGAAGTCTGGTGAGTTTGGAATAATAAATTCAGTTTCCATAAGTAACTATTTGATTTTTGTTTACATCCTTGTTGTTATATTTAACTCGGACGTAGCCAGAGTTGATTACCAGTAAAGGATATCCATTGGAAGAACATGACGTCATTACTAAGGATGGTTACATCTTGGGTGTGAAGAGAATCCCGCGAGGTATCAGGGACCAGTATGACGGACCAGTTCGACAACCCGTATATTTGCACCACGGTATCTTTTGTACCGGTAGCGATTGGGTCATGAATTCGCCCAATCAGAGTCTCGCTTTTTTATTGGCTGATGCTGGGTACGACGTATGGATCGCTAATGCCAGGGGCAGTACTTATTCAAAGAAACATACCAATTACACCACCAATGATCCCAAACTTTGGGAATTCTCGTAAGAACTCTTTTGAAACCATTTTCAACCCCAAACACTTGATTAATATAAAATTTCACCTTTTTATAGATGGGAGGAAATGGCTTTTATTGATCTACCAGCGGTCATCGACTACATACTGGAAAAAACGGGTTATGATCAGTTGGTACACGTTGGCTATTCCATGGGTACTACCGTAGCTTTCGCCATGTTGTCCGAATTTACGGAATATAACAAAAAGGTCAAAGTCTTCGTGGCATTGGCACCCGTGGTATGTTTGGGCCACTTATCAAGTACCTTGAAGCTTTTGGTGCCCTATCGGAACCAGATAGCCGTAAGTTGTCCTTGATTTTACTAACCGAAAGTAACTCATGTACATTTATACTGATAAATATGTCATGAAGTTCATTTTAAAATTGCTGGGTCAAAATGAACTTCTTCCGAGCTCGGATTTTCGTAATTTTCTCACCGATTTCGCGTGCAGTCGGCCACCATTTACAGAATTTTGCATTAAATTTTTGTTTTCTATCGCTGGTGGTTTTTCGAGTCAGATTAATGAGGTTTGTAATACAATGTCTAATTAAAGTTTTGAAAAATCTCAAATAGAATATTGCAGAGCCGATTTTCGGTGATAAATCATCATTACCCTGGTGGAACTTCAATAAACACTGTTTTACACTTAGGACAGGTAATCCGTATTTTCTTTGAACATGGTTTTTATTATAATTTTCATCTTTTCCCCACAACGAAAGATGATTGCATCCAATGAGTTTACGAAATTCGATTACGGAAAGAATAGGAACATCGAAGTTTATAAACAGGTATATCAATTAAAGGGAGGGTGAAGTGGAAAATCATGTGGTTTTTTATCGAGTCTTCTTTATAAGAAACATCCAAGAAATATCTCCGAATGATTTTAAAATTCATATTAGGTTCAGATTTTAAGGATAATTTGAAATAAGGACCTCTGACCAATCGCGTAACGCCCTGCCTTTTCGTTAACAAAATTCTCGTGGCACGCTCCATGCCAAATGAAATTTATAGCATGATTTGATAAAACTTGCGCGCGATGTGATAATCGTAGCGCGAGATGTAGAGCGTGCCACTGGAATTTTGTTAACAGGAAGGCGATTGGTCAGAGGTCTTTATTTAAAATTATCCTTAAGATCTTAACCGAATTTGAATTTTAAAATCATTCGTAGGTATTTCCTGGATGTTTTACTATGCAGACTGGTCTTGTAATTAGTGGAAGAATCGATAAAAAACCTGTTAATTTTCTACTTCACCCTCCCTATAAATATTTCCCAAATCAAAATTTTATGACTTTTTTTCGTTGTGTTGAAGGAAAAACCTCCGAAATTCAATGTCGAGGCCATTACTACTCCAATTGCACTCTTTTGGGGTCAGGCTGATAACCTCGCCGTTCCAACTGACGTGGCTCTCCTGGCACCTCGTATCAAGAATCTAATTGTAAATTACAGGGTACCAATATCACAGTTTACGCATGTGGACTTCGTTTACGGAAAAGATGCCAACAAATTCGTTTACGAGAAACTGTTAACAATTTTAGAACATTACAGGAATTAGAAGATTGTTGGGTTGCAACACAAATTGAGTGTTTTGAATTTTTAGCCATTCAAGGATTGCTGTACCGTGTTTTTCAATTTCGAATTTAAGTAAATATAACTTGATACACAATGGTATTTATTATTTTGTCGCGCATTTGTCTGGAAATACCATTAAAATTACCAGTGATTTTTATGTAAGAAAGTTTCAATAGCAATTTCGGTTAGATTGTATTGATGACAACAAAACAAATTATTTGAATTAAAATAATTCAGTAAGAATAATATAAACGTATACTTACAATCTGCGACCTTGGTCCAAATACGTAAGCAGTCGACAGGGTCACGGGGTTGAACTTTGTTTATTTTACGGTAGATAAGCGCCCCCAAGCGTAAAACCACGGCGAACTAAATTGGTTAAAAAAATATTCTCGCTTCGCGACACCTATGTAGATTGGCTTGCGATAAGTTCATTTCGGAGGCTCCGGTTGGAAAAATACTTTTTTCGTATTACACTAAAGAAAATTTTGCTTAAACTTTAATTAAAAGCTATTTATTTATTGCAAAAAGCCTTGCCCTGGTCGAAAACCAATTGGTTAGGCCGAATTGAGATTTATCCGCTTTATTAATTGCTTTTTACTTAAAGTTTACTCTATAAATGGCGCTTAAAACTTGCCTCCCCCAGAGATTTCGGTTGTCTGCTAGCTGTCTCTTCAGTAGTTTTTTTAGCCTAATGCAACGAAGTGGATCTAGACAATTTATTGTTTTACTCTATCTATGGTCGTCTATTTTACACGTTTCTAAAAAGACAATTAATAATATTAATAATAAAACCCAGCCCCTGGGTTTGTTTTGGGCTAGGATTTAAATTCTAAACCTGAACTATAATACCGCAATAGCACCATGTCGTTTCCGCCAAACTACGTTGACTAATAAATCGCCAAATCGCTAGTTTTATAAAAATCGTAATGGCGCCTTAATTCTTTGCATATTTAAATGGCCTTTTAATAATTATCTAAAATTAATACAAACTCAAATTTTAGACCTTCATAAGTTAATATTACACTAATGGCGGGCCAATAACTTTTGACCATCCTTTCTGAACTCCAAAACCAAAAGGGGTAGTTTATAAGAAATATTATTATTATGCTCGCGCTATGTGTACGTTTGGATCTTTCTTAAATTTATAAATCAAATAATATAGGCCAGTACTTCGAGCTCCATCCTAATAACTAAATAGCGGATATCATCCATAATGAACAAAAGGTAATAAAGTGTTGATTAATATTTTACAATAAAGACAAATTTGACTAAAATTACCTGACTATTACATGATCAAAGAAAATTTGTCTTTTTGTAGAGGAAGTTTAACAGAATTTGATGGTTACATTGCTCATATCATACTGCAATTAAATATTTTTGAATTTATCTTCTCTTTTGTTAAATAATCATTGAGGTTGATGCTAGTCTCTGTACATATCCTTCTTTGTTTGGTTTGATTTTCAATTCGAATACTAATTCTGAAATTCACCAAACACTTGATCAAAATAAATTTACAGTTCGGATTAATCATAATTTTAATTGCGTAACCGTGTAATATTTTTAAATTTATCAGAACGTATGTCGATTATACAAGTATTTTTGCTATATGATTTAAGTGGCTCCGGTTGAATTCATGTAAATATCCCTGGTGCAGTGCAGACTCCTCTTGGTTGAATATTAACTACTTTCTACCTGTTGAAGAATATTTTAAATTAACAAATGTTGGCACTTATTACGTGAAGAGTTAAAAAAAAGACATAAAATTGTATGAGAACAGCTATGATGTTATAGGCACATAATTATAAAAACAATGAAAACAAACAGAAGAATCTTACGGACTAAGCAAACCAAAACGTATAAAGATGAAAATTTAACGAAAAATGCTATGGTGCTTGTAAATAAAAACTAGAAAAAACAAAAAAACTTACATGCTATGCAAATGAAAATATTTTAAAATTAAATAAAACAGTTATTTTATCAAACTAAGCATAGATTATAAAAATAACGGAAATAAACAGAAAGATCGTACGTCCTATGAAAAACACAATGTTTAAAGATAAAATAAATCGGAAATTGCTATCAAACTTGGCATATTATGAGAATTCTTACCAGCTATACAAAACAAAATATTAAATGAAAACTCAAAATAAACAGAAACATCTTACGGACTATGCAAAACCAAATATTTGGAGATAAAATTAGACGGAAATGTTATAAAAGTGTTATTAGTAATATTTAGGGATGCACCGATATGGGTACAGCCGACATATCGGAAATTCCTAGCAGATATATCGGCCGATATTATCGGCCCATAAAAAAATTATTATTTCTCCATGAATGTCGTTTCCAAGAGTAGAATCAACATTATTTAGGACCATTTACGTTTTCACTTTGTTTTATTAGAGACATGTGTCACATTTCTTTCGTTTAATGTGGTACCGCTACATATTTTAGCCTTAACCGCCTTCCTTAAAAATGGTGTGATCTTAGTTAAATCCTTGCTTTATTTTTAGTAAAAATGCAGCTCCTTTCTTCGTTCAACAAGAAGTAGCGTTATAAGCAAACTTAGGGACCACAAGTGAAAAGTTCAAAGTGTACATTAGTGACACCAAACGCATTAGAGAGCGTCAGTGTCGACTTCGATTGTTTGTCGGAGGTATGGGAAACTTACTCATAGTCGTGAACAACGGCATAAAACTGAGATTGTGGAAAACCTTGCATTTTTATAGAGAAATGTTAAATTTGTGAGATGTGTTTCATTTAGTATTCATTGAGTACCTTGAAAGTTTTTCCCGAAAATATCGGTTTCCATGAAGCCGATATTGGCCGATACCGATATCGAAAAGATAGGCCGATATATCGGTGCATCCCTAGTGATATTAAATTAGAACTCCAAATAAACAGGCAATTCTTACTGGCTATGCAAAACAAAATGTTTAAAGATGAAATAAAACGGGACTGTTATCAAACTATAGAAATATTAAATAAAATCAGGGATAGATTTAATTTTAGAAGTAGGGACTAGAGGTGAATTATCATGCCAGATATAGCGGGCTCAAGTGACCGCGGGCAGTGTCCACAGGGCAACAACTGTCATTCAGAGGGTTGAACTTAAGTTTTACTAGGTTTGTTGGCTACCGATGTGTGCACGCTGTTGCTGGCGGGCATTGTTCCGAAAATAAATGATACACAATGTGCAGTTCCACAATGGCGCCTGATGATTTCATTGAGCAGGCTTTACGACGTTTTCGTTTCTAAGCTCTTAATTTTTGATTTTGCAGGCCTTTCACTGAACATAACCTTATAAACAGGCGTTGGTTAGACCAGACGTTTATTGTTATGCTACGTGAAATAGACAACTAAAATTGGAAGGCTTCGCCTACGATAATGTCTACAACTGGCTCTTGACCACGAAAAATCGCTTTGGTCCCATTGAACCGAATTCCCATTCGACAGAACGGCTTTTTTGCGGTGTCCCATTCGACCGAACGTAGCCAAAGGTGCGATTTTATTATAGTCCCATTGGACCGAAATTCTATTGAACTGGAAGAAGACATACTGTGTGGTTTTGCATTAAATATATTTTTAATTTCACAACTTATTATTGTTAAAATAAATGTGAGTTGAAAATGTATTACTGCACTTATTTTAACAGCGTTTTAATTACGGCGAACCTTACCTACCCTAACCTAACCTAACCTAACCAAACCTAACCTAACCTAACCTAACCCAAACTTGTTTGGAGGTAAAATATTATTTATATGAGTATTAAAAGCCCGTCTCTTACCACGAACAATTTATCAGCAATAATAGAAAAATTTTGGAAAAGATGTCAGATAATTGATTGGAGAATATTTTGGAAAAGGTGGCAGCTAATTAATAGGAGAATATTTTGGAAAAGGTGGCAGCTAATTAAAAGGAGAATATTTTGGAAAATGTGGCAGCTAATTAAAAGGAGAATGTTTTGGAAAAGGTGGCAGCTAATTAATAGGAGAATATTTTGGAAAATGTGGCAGCTAATTAATAGGAGAATGTTTTGGAAAATGTGGCAGCTAATTAGTAGGAGAATGTTTTGGAAAAGGTTGCAGCTAAATTAATAGGAGAATATTTTGGAAAAGGTGTCAGCTAATTAATAGGAAAATCTTTTCGAAAAGGTGGCAGCTAATTAAAGGGAGAATGTTTTGGAAAAGGTGGTAGCTATTTAAAGGGAGAATATTTTGGAAAAGGTGAAAGCTAATTAAAAGGAGTATATTTTGGAAAAGGTGTCAACGAACTATCGGAACCAAACCTAACCTAACCTAACCTTACCTAACCTAACCTAACCTAACCTAACCTTACCTAACCTTACCTAACCTAACCTAACCTAACCTAACCTAACCTAACCTAACCTAACCTAACCTAACCTAACCTAACCTAACCTAACCTAACCTAACCTAACCTAACCTAACCTAACCTAACCTAACCTAACCTAACCTAACCCAACCTAACCTAACCTAACCTAACCTAACCTTACCTAACCTAACCTAACCTAACCTAACCTAACCTAACCTAACCTAACCTAACCTAACCTAACCTAACCTAACCTAACCTAACCTAACCTAACCTAACCTAACCTAACCTAACCTAACCTAACCTAACCTAACCTAACCTAACCTAACCTAACCTAACCTAACCTAACCCACCCGAAACCAAAATATTATAATTTTAATTTAAAACTTAAAGACATTGATGGAACTACCATTAAGACTGTACTTCATTTTAAGCACAATTTGTTTATTAATTCTATATATCTCTTGCCTTGAAAGGAATGAAAGTGAGCGTTTTAATTAGTATCACGAAATATTTACTTTTAATATTATTAACATACCTTTCGGAGATTCGAACCAACAACCTATCACTTCTTAGTCCAACACCGTTTCCACTACACCACCGAATTGCTGACGGCTACAGTGTTTCAAGTTATATGATGTATTTTTAGGGCATATTCGGACGATTGGGATTTCGGTCCCATCGGGAATATAGCCATTGGGCTGGAAATCTAAATCATCATTGCGGGATTTCGGTCGAATGGGATTTCGGTCCATTGGGAATTCGGTTGAAAGGACTTACCGAAAAATCCCCTTTTTTTT
>JAEQBA010002733.1:78975-100853 GCA_019434445.1 Phalangium opilio
TTATATATAAAACAATCCTGAGCGATCTCCGCAATTAAAATGTTATCTCGATTAAAGATCTAACTAAATTTTGATAATTTGATGATAAACTTACGAAACTTAACAAACTAAGTAAAAAATATATGATATTTGAAGGACCCTTCACGAAATTATAAGATATATCAAGAAGTGATATCTAGTTTACTAGGGAGAAGGTATAAATTCATTCATCAACATTTATAGCTTTATCTCCAGTCCAAACGTATAGTAGATCCAGAGTTAATGCCCGCCGGCTCTAAATTACAACCAGCATTCTCCTTGGCTCTTGAAAACTCACGTCAGCGCGACGCGAATGACGAAAATTACTTGTATTTTCCGACTGAGGAGAGGCGAGAGAGCCCGGTGGTCTCCTTTTACGTCCCCCCTTGTATTTTGAAAGGGGACTGGGACTATGGCGCGGGAATACATAGGCATCTTATACCTTCTCCCCAGTAAACTAGATATCACTTCTTGATAATATAGAACAGGTTCAAAAATATAGAATATTATAGGAGTTATAGGACCGCTGTAGGGCTCGGTCTGCGAGTATCTAATGAAATAGTCTATTTTCTATGACAGAAATTGCGCTGCTCAATTTTTTTTAAATCCATTAGCGATGGGAACAAATTCACTGCACCACAAATTTTTATAAGTATATTTTTTTTATCATGTAAACCTTGATATTAACTTTGCATGAACAACTAATAACAGTCGATTAAACCTATATATATATATATATCTAAGCCTTAAAAAAGCAGCCAGCTTAAGGATCGGTTCAAGTCAAGCGTAATGATTTACAAGTATAAATCACAATCGTGTATACATACCATTCTTTACCAAGTGGTTTAGTTACCAAGGGGGTATAAAAAAAATAACTACAAAAAATTCACACTTTTTTTTGTCATGTTTCACCTTCGAAATTTCAGCAGGGGTGCTTTTCGTAGCCGCGTCATAAATGTACTAAAGAAGACAGAAAAATGAATTGTCTATTCAGAAATTCTACCATCCCCCTGGGGTAGCTATGGTTGCGCTCCGACAATTGACTTCCCTTTCTTTTTTTTTTTGGACGAAGAAAAGGGACCCATTCTATAATATATTATACAGTTTTTTATATCTAAAGTATATAGGTATATCATAAGGTATGTTACATAAGTATGACACCTCCTATATACTTCCTAATGCTGCCCTAAAGACTTATAACTCGAGCTAGTTCGAGGGAGAACGACAAAAGAGAATTTATTGACTACACTCGGTGGTTAGTTTTGCAGGATTTCCATCTTCCTATTTAGTCTGTACCAAGAAGCGATATCTAGTTTTTTAGGGAGAAGGTATAAGATGCCTAAGTATTCGCACGCCATAGTCCCAGTCCCCCTTTCAAAATAAAAGGGGGGACGTAAAAGGAGGCCGCCGGGATATTTCCCCTCTCCTCAGTCGGAAAATACGTAGTTTTTCGTCATTCGCGTTGCGCTGACGTGAGTTTTCAAGAACCAATGAGGTGCTCATTGCAATTTAGAGGCGAGGATTAACTCCGGGCCTGCGTTTGGACATGGAGATAAAGCTGGAAATGTGGCGAATTTCGCCTCACCAGGCGTCTTCGTTTTACCTTGAATCTATGACCTATACCTCACTCACTTCATGACAAGCTTCAGTTTGTAACCAGTGACAGACTTATGGAACATAACTTTTGAACTTATGCTCGTATATAGTATATCGCTACACCTTTGAAAAGTAAAAGTAAAAAAAAAATTATATATCTTCTAAACATTTCCCGCTGAGTTTTCTCAATGAAAATCTCTCTATTATAAGAAATCATTTTATATTCAAACTTTCATCTCCCCCTTCCCTGAATGTTATTTTTTCTTATACTCTATTGTATACTCCTAGTAAGGTACCTGGTATTGGTGGATGGTGCTTGTAAGGTAAGCAAATGAGATACAAACTTCCTGAGCCTAATGGGTGATGTTTTTTTTAACGCGATGATGTTTCAGTTTGGGCTGGTAAAAATACCAATAGACCTTTCCATTAAATCCAGAGTTAAGCATAGAGAATATACAATAGAGGAGTACATAGACACTTGAGTATTTACCAATACATAAGGGAATCCAATAATAAAGGCTTTTAGTAACTTATCGCGGAACTCGCTTTTTTTTTAATTCACCAATATTTAATTTTTCCATATTGAATATTTTTTCTTTTAATATAAATCAATAATATTTAAATATTATCAGACCAAAAAAAAATAATAATTCAACCCATTACTATGCAGAGTGACTTCTTAAATTCAACGCATTCATACGTGATAAGATTATAAGGTTTAATTTTAAGTATATGATCCAGTATAATCAATCACATGTTCTACTAAAATTTAAAGAAGAAAAAATATACAATACACGATTAGGGTAAATCCGATTTTTATATTAAATAGAAAAAAAGAAATGTTTGTAAAACCGTAACTCATTCAACAGAAGATATATAGTCTTCTGTTATAGCCACACCCTCGTAGGCAGTGATTTTATAAATCTAAATCATTCATTTCGGTTTTTATCATTTAAAATCAATATTAACCGCAACAATATAAAAAACGGGGGACGATTTGATCGTGCAAGGATTAATGTTACCAGCAACCACGATTGTTATGAATTATTGAAACATTTTTGGGGGGAAATTTCAGTAATTAGAAAGAGGTGGAACGCTTTTAGGTTTTCTTACGAAATTTTAAGAACGGCTTTATATATACCGACTTCATTATGTGGTCGTTCGGATTCAGGACTATGGGCTTTTCTTATTTTAACTTTTATCAAATTTATTTTTATTTGTATCTGTATCTGTCTTGCTATAGTGTCTTATCGATTGGAAAATAAGGATTGTTTTATCTATATGTATGTGTATCGTTTATCTGTTGCTATTTTTATAATTTAAATGAATATCATATGGCTGATAATTTTATCTGTATGGTTTATGTGAAATGGTTATAATTTAATTAGACTTGTTTGTATTTGAATACGGAGTTTTCGTGGGTCTGAGATATTGCATACTTATTTTTCCCCTTCGTCAGTATCGCGATCTCTTAAACGCACCAAGAAAGAAACTCAAAACAAACAATTCAATATTAATATTAATATAGACTTTAAAATAATATTCAATATTAATATTAATTTAGACTTTAAAATAATTAAACTCACTATTTCATAGGTCTTCGATTTACTATACGTATTTTTTCTCCGTCGTCGGTATCGCGATCTCTTAAATACACCAAGAAAGAAACTCAAAACAAACAATTCAATATTAATATTAATATAGACTTTAAAATAATAACACACCAAATTTCGTAGGTCTGCGATTTACCATACTTATTTTTTCTCCGTCGTCAGTATCACGGCATCAACAAATTCCTCTAAAACTACCCGACAAAACAAACAACGCAATATTTATGTAAAACTTAAAAATAATTAAATCATTATAATAATTTTTAAAACCAACGCCCTTAAATGCTAAGCATCTTTCTTACACTCCATTTTCACCTTAACAATATACCAAGTTAAAAAAAAAGATTTAAATTTTAAAACAATATTATTAAATCAAACGCTCTAGACCCCATTTCATTCTTACAAACGCCTTTAGAAAAGGAAAAAAAAAAAGAATTTAAAAAAAAAACAAAATGAAAAAATTATACCCCTTTCATCCCCCAAAGTGTAGTACGTGAGGTAAATTAATAAACTTGTATTTTTTGTATAAATATATATATAAGTTATATATGCCTTCGGAATCTTTAGCACGCCTCGGCTCCGTGTATGTAAGAGTAAGACCCACTTTCACTTTGAAGAACACTAAAACCGAAACTACCACTTCTTTATCCGTGAACTTTCACTATCAAAACTTAACTTGGTAAAAATGATTCTCTTTAAAGATAAAAATCAGTATACCGGGTTTTCTTAAGAATTTTCTCTGTGTTTAACCCGTTTAAACTGAAAAGGTTTCGCTCTTTAAAATCCCCGCCGTAGAGCGGGAGAAAGTGTTTTTTTTATTAATTTAGGTCAAATTCAATATTAGGAACTTTTTTTTATTATTTTTATTATTCAATTTAACTTTTTTTTTGGTTTTATTTTTTGCGATTAATGTTGCTGTATTTTTTTATTTAATTTAATGTGGGATTATTTTCAATTTCAAGAGATGCGGTTGGTTTTTTTAGTGGTGGGTTTAACTTGATTATTTATCTATAATCATATTTTAATCAAAATCAATTTTGATTTGTTTTGACCAGTTTGAAATTAGTAAGGGTGGTATTTGATTTGGTTTTTAGATATTTTTTTATAGGGTGGTCCAAATAAAGGGTAATATTTTTATTAGTGTTTATTTCAGTAATTATGTTGAATTTTTTCTTAAATACGCAAAGATTTAAGTGCATCTTTGCGCCTGTATTTCACTGCAAGACACGGTTTAGTATAGAGGTGAAGTCCACTTATAGGTTCATGCTGAAAATGTGTTTTCAATAGGGCCCCTGTAAAAGTGTTTCACCCTCTCTAAAACCCTAATCATTTCTAATTCTAAGTCATCTTCATTCCCATAATGCCTCGCGCGCTCGCTACCTTATAGATAACATTAGATAACTCTATTACCTTCAACTCTCTTTAATATATAACAAAATATTCTCTTTAAAAAAAACCCTTTTAAAAAATTAAAACCTAAAAGCACCCTGGGCTAAATTAAATTAAGTAGTCTATACATACGGTTCAAGGCGAATTCGTATAGTTAACGTGGCTAATTGGTACCCAATTCCCGCCTTCTTACAAGCTATTAAACGACAACATTAACTTGGAAGCGTTAGTTATAACCATAACCGGTCTTTTTTTGAGACCCGGCGTTTGGTGGTTGAAGTCACGTATTTTAGTTAGTGCGCCAGTTGAAAGGGAAAACTGGGTTTTCCGGTCAGTGGAACGGACCGCCAAACCTTATACTATAACTATATACTAAAAAATCCCGCTGTTGACTATTGAAAATTCAAATTTTGCGCCCAAGGGGAATTTGCCTATAAAGTATGGTAGCAAAATGTAAAAATATTTTTCTAACTTATGCTGCAGCTTTTTGAAGAGGTAATGTTTTTCAAATTCTTATTTAAAGGTAGGGTCTGTTTTTCAGGGACATTCGGTTTCTCTTTCAGTTTTATCTGTATGTGCCCAATTTTTATCTGGGATTTTTTTTATCTTTTTACGATTGACCCAAAAGGGTTACTTTCCCAATAAGGTCTCGTGAATTAGCTATAAGGGGGATTTTGGAATTAGTTTAAATTACTTTAATTTGGTTGTATTTTTTAAGTTTAATAATTCGTATTTTGGGTTTATAGTTGGGACAAATTAAGAAACAATGATATCTAATTTAATTAAGGGGTCATCCCTAAAACACTCTTGAAAATCATGACTCGAAAACAGTGACCCTTAGGGCATCAAAATGGAAGTTTAGACATTTTCGACTCAAAATTGATTTCCCAAAGAACATCCCCTTAATTTCAATTTATGCATGCAGACTTACCATCAGAAACACCCTGTATTATGTAATATGTTTATAAATTCTCATTTCTTACGTATGTATGAGTTCTTGGTCAGATTAGTATGATATAATTAAATTGATATTGTTAAGAACGGTTATGAATATACGCTGAACTTAATTAAAAATTGTTTAGGCCAATAATATGGGACGTCGCATACATCAAAACAAAACCTAATTTCTATCCAGTTTAAATGATGAAGTACTTAAAGATTGTGGGTGAACCCCTACAATAATTACTCAACAAGTCATATAAGACAACCTGCAGAGCGTCGTCCTAACTGCTGTGCCATGTACTTAACAACTCTTAACTATAAACACGACGCCCATGTCGCGCTGTTCTTCCTACAATATAACCACGGTGAACGCTACATCATACGCTTACTAGTCCAATGTATTTAGGTCTTGGTGTTTAAAATTCCCTTATCAAATAACCTGCACCACGTCAGGTGAGTAGCTAACAGGGTTCATACAAACCTGGAAAACAAGGAAAACCTAGAAAAATCAGGGAAATAAATAGTTGACAAAAACCTCAGGGAAAAATCAGGGAAATAAATAGTTGACAAAAACCTCAGGGAAAACTCACGGAAATAAATAGTTGACAAAAACCTCAGGGAAAACTCACGGAAATAAATAGTTGACAAAACCTCAGGGAAAATTCAGGGAAATTTGCTGAGTAATTAATACTCTCCACAGGATTAAAATTACACTATACTTTGGAGGCTCATAACTCTGGTTATATTAGAGATAAGGGGATGTCTCCATTGGATACTCCATATACGGGAAAGTATATGGGGGGAAAACCTGGAAATCTCAGGGAGATTTGTTTTCCAAAAGTTGTATGAACCCTGAGCTAAGTCTTATGACAGACTTTTGGGAAAAGTTAAGAGAGTTTTCTTTGGCTTCAAGAGAGATAGAGAGTGAGAGTGGACCAAGGCCGGTTAAGGAACCCGCTATGGCTCGCGCAAAGTATTTCAAACACTACTACACCTTCACAAGGATGTAGAAAATAAAGATGAGATTACGTAAATGGCAAGAAACTCTTTTTATCTCATCGCCGAACGAACGCGAGGGCCTTTTTTTATTGAGCTGTCAAATTTCTTTAAATTGTTTATACGGGGAAAAACTGGGGAAATTTTCTTTAAAAAAATAAAAAGATTTATTTGTTAAGTTTTGGGGACACTAGTGGGATTGTCGTGTGTGTGACTTTATGGTTACTCGCGTCTTAGATTAAGATGGGGTGAAGGAAAATCGGATATCCTATTTTTTATTTTATTTTATTTAATTAGTATACAGGGTGTTCCATGATGTGGAGGGTGGAATTACAGCGGGATGATTTTATTTGGGAAAATCAATCAAAAACCCTGTATAATGTGAGATTGTTAAACATATACTTTTCGTCTTAGGTGAGTGAGGTTTAATAAGCATTAATATCTTGTTTTAGGCGCGTATAGGGAGTGGGCAAAGAGATGATGAAAATCTCCTCTACTAAGCGTCAGAACTTCACTTAGCCTTCCCACATTAGCCTTTCACTCTGTTAAGTTTGCCACCATTTTGGTGGAAAGGGGAGGAGCCATCTTAAACCACACCTCTCTGGCAGCTCTCTATAACTGACCACAATCTCGTCAATTAACACTGATCAATGATTTTTCAAAAAAAATTAAAATTAGTATCAAAATCTTGAAATAACTTCATACATGATATGATGCACAAGCCTTCCCCCATTAGCCTTTCACTCTGTGAAGTTTGCCGCCATTTTGGTGGAAAGGGAGGAGCCATCTTAAGCCACACCTCTCTGGCAGCTCTCTATAACTGACCACAATCTCGTCAATTAAAACTGATTAAATATTAAAATTAGTATCAAAATCTTTAAATAACTTCATACATGATATGATGCACACGGAATTTAAGGATTTTTTTTAAAACAAAAAACATTAATTTCAAGTGAAAGTTTTTGTGGGGCGGACATGTTTGTTACTTATTAACTTTCTCCGAAATATTTGGTATATATAGAGGGAGGGTTAGCTAGTGTGTATTTTTTTAGGGATAGAAAGAGAGAATGGCTGCTTGGAGCTGCATGACTTGTGGCGTTGTGCTGTTGGTATCGGCCGTGACCCACAATTTGGCTCGAATGGGTTTGAATTTGAAAGGGTATTAATCATTATCCCGTTTCTCTGGCCTCAACCTCAATCGGATGGAATTATGTGCAGTGTTCTTTTTTTTTTAACGGCGAACTTTCTTTCTATGTCCATTTTCGGGATTGGATTGAGGTCCGTGTAGCCTAGCTGTGATGATTATTACCTCTTTGGAGGTACTATCTCCAGTACTCTGTGTGTGTGCCCACCCCTCTTTTTAACATCTTTGAAAAATATTATTTTTAAATTTTTTTAATTCAATAATTTCAAAGCGATTGTTGTTGGTTGGGGTTGTTTCTTCTTCTTTAGGAAATTTCAATTTTAAACTTTTTTATTATGATTTTTTTTATTTATTTATGAGGTGTTTTTGTTTTGTTTTATAATCGTTGTTTATTTATTTATTTATTTGTAATTTTAAATTGTAATTACGAATTAAGTTAGAGGGCTATGTTGAAGATTAAATGGTTTAATTTCTGAGGCCGTTTAATGTTTAAATTTAAATAATTATTGGGTCTTCCTTCGTTCTTACTGAAAATTCAGTTTTAATTCAAAATACAATTAGAGGATGATATTGAATATTAAATGGTTTAATTAATTGTGAGGCCGTTTAATGTTTAAATCTAAATAATTATTGAGTTCTTATTATAGACATAATGAACCACTCCTGGTTAGTTAGAGGGCGTTTTAATAGACGTTAATAGAGACATAATCACCCATTGCAAACATAAATTTTTAATTTTAGAAATAAAATTAAAATCTGATTGAAATTAACTACATTACCATTTAGTTAATTTTATCTACAAAAGCAATAATCGCGACTCTCTAGAATCTCAATCTAGTTCCACATTTAATCTAGTTTAATCATTATAATCGTGATTAAATTAAGTTTTAATCAAATCAATAAATTTTTTAGATAATCGAATGATCAGGACTGATTAATTTATTTGTCAATTAATAATATTTTAAAATTAAGAACGCATTCGCCTGCACATGGTTTAAAATTAATTTATTCAATTAATCCTTTGATGCTTTCGTCGTTAAATTAAATTAAATTAACTTTAGTACCTAAATCATTAATCAATACGGGAAAATGTTAAATAATGGAATGATCAGGACTAGGACTGATAATTAATTGTCAATTAATATTTGAAAATTAAGAACGCACGCTCGTAGCTCCTGTCCGGGTTTAAAAATAATTTATTCATTTTAATCCTTTGGTGGTTTCGTTTTTCCGGCGGCGACGGTATAGGGTATATAATCCTGCGTCCTTGTACTCTTAAACTTAAAACCCCGTCAAGCCTAACTGCAGTGTAAGATAAAAACATCAAAATCCAATTCCATTCCACCCTCTATGCATTTCCCTTATAGTGTCGTCGTCGAGTATTGTCAACTTATTTTTTTAAAGAATGGAACCCTATATATATAATACACCTACCTTTTGTATACCTTCGTGTCGTGTAATTTCCGCTCTATCCAAATATTTCGTTGTCATAAGACCTCGTATAAGATTGTAACTTATCAGTTCCCCGAATTTTTCTTCAGCTCGTTAGTTAAGATTAAAATAAATAAATCCATCCCGTGTTAGTTGACAGTTAAAACAAAGCCAAGGTTACACTCGTAACTCTTTTAATTCAGTTGCGATGTAAATCACTTCTAAATTAACGTTTTTTGTTAAAAAAGGGGGGGGAAAGAAATAAAAGAGAGAGACACAAACTTAATTGGGACTATTTCAATGAGTAATTTTAAGTGATTGTATAGAATCCAATTAATTACTTTGTTTTGTAGGCGTTGTGTTAATTAAGTGATTTTAGTATAATTTGTAAAGGTTATTCTCGCCTTATTTTAAAGGGATATTTATTATTTCGGGCTAGAATTGTTTCTGTTTTTTTCTTTTTTAATTGAAAGAGCGTGTAAAATAATGAATAACAAAATTGGAACCGTGTTTCTATCTTCATTATTAAAGAAGATACACTGCAATTAAGTTTCCTTTATGGATGGCACTACGCGTTAGGCTTCTCCGTGAAGCACTGGCTGGGGAGTACCCCTATTGGACGAACGCGTCAGGTGGTACTAGGCGTCCAATAGAGGTAACCCCCAGTCAGTGCATCGCGGGGAAAGCCTAACGCGTAGTGCCATCCATTACGGAAACTTAACTACTCGTATCTCCTTTAATATTGTAGATAGTAACATGGTTCCAATTAATAATATTCATTATTTTATACGCTCTTTCAATTAAAAAAGAAAATTAAAATTCTAGCCCTGTGTATTATTCATTTTAAATAAAATAATATTACCAATGCATAAAAGGTTCTATAATATGAGATAGCGCCATCTTGTGGTAGAAATACCATCCCGCAACTATATTGGAATGAGTGGGAGTATATCCCGGTAAAAAAAAAAGTAGTTGTTCATTTCCTGCCTTACCTTTAAAAGTTAAAACCAATCCCTATTATCCTACCTCATAACTTTCACCCAAGTATTATTTACTTATACACAAGGAGTTGTAACTTTATTATTATACAATGGCCGGGGAATCTACGTATTAAAAACAATTCTCCTTAACAATACGTATTGTATTGTTTGAATCACTTTTTCTTTTCCTCTCCCACTCTCTCTCTCCCTCTCCCTCTCTCTCTCTCTCTCTCCATCTTTTAACAACGTATTGTTTTTGATTATCGTTTATTTTTTGAGGGCGGTAAAGTAATGAAAACACATGGCGGTCAGAGATGTTGTATGGTGCTGTATCGATTCAGTTTTTGTTTTATTGTCATTATCATTCTGTTGGCGCGACTAATCATAAATGTCAAGGCGATTTTTCATTATTATTTCTTTTTTTAATTCCTTCATTATTACGCGTTTGTATCTGGTGTTTGAACGGATGTAACGAACCGCAAAATGCGGTTAAAGGGACGATGCATTTCCTCTGTCATTCTCTATATTATTTTATTATTTTACTTTTTTTACGAGTTGTAATTGTAAGTGAAATTATACGAATCATGAATCATTTTTCATCGATTTTTATCTCTGTAGCGATGATTTTGAGGATTCAGTGCAAGGAGTCTTAGCGAGTGTTGTTGACGTTGTGGTAGAAAAAATGTAGGTCTTTACCGTACCCGTTTAATAGACCATTACGATGTAACTAGTTGTGGTACGTAACGGAGAGACCCTGCTAATAGACCATTACGATGTAACTAGTAGTGGTACTTAACGGAGAGACCCTGCTAATAGACCATTACGATGTAACTATAGTTGTGGTACTTAACGGAGAGACTCTGCTAATAGACCATTACGATGTAACTAGTTGTGGTACTTAACGGAGAGACTCTGCTAATAGACCATTTCGATGTAACTACGAGGGAAAGACACGGGGGTAAAACTTCACCTTCCATATTGCTTTTCTTGCGCCTGCGCTGTAGTCTTTTTGTATAACATGAGAGTGCCTATTCAAAGATTGTAATGTATCAATTGAAGCCCTAGTATGACCCGGTACTGAGGGTTGCTTACCCCTTCGTTTTACATAGAAAAGGTCTATTTTCCAGTCTCTCTCTCTGCGGAATGCGCACAACGATGCGCGATATAGTCCTACATCATAGCTTATAGAGAGGAAAGTGGAAACCACGAATGTAGTAATACTCAAACCAAATGTAAAACTTCCCTGCCCATACTGAGGGTTGCCTACCCCCTTGGTTTTACATAGAAAAGGTCTATTTTCCAGTCTCTCTCTCTGCGGAATGCTCACAACGATGCGCGATATAGTCCTACCTCACAGAGTCACAGCTTATAAGGATGAAAGTGGAAACCACGAATGCAGCAGGAATACTCAACCATATTTAAAACTTCCCTGCCCTAAGGGCTCCTTTGCTTTTATCCTCATGATATTGAAAATAAAAGTACCAACTAAATCAATCAGATTCGACTGCCTTGGACACACATTAATGACGTCAGATAGATAGATGAACATTTCATGGTGGGGGTTTTAAATTTTAAAATATAAAAATATGATTTGGTTCTGCATGGTTTGTTACTAAACGACAAGCGTTTTATTGGATTAAATACCCCAATAGCGGTGTTGTTTAATTGTATCGCTACGCTTTTTTGATTTTTTTTTTTTTTACTGTTGTAGGAAATTTGAATTAGCTTCGAATCTATGAAGGGTCTACCGATACTAATTTTTCCAAAATTGGGTGTTGTGGGTTTTTTAATGTTCCCCCCTTGTAGGGTAATTCTAATTTATTTATTTGAAAACCTTGGACTCTTTAACGGTGTATTGATTATGACTCTATAAGTGACTGGCACTATATACTATATATATACACCGACCGTGTATTTTAGAACTATATATATATAATATTGTATTTATTGAGTTTTTGTCACGTTTTGATTCGGTTAATTGGTGATACGGATATTTTATTTGGGAAGTGGATTTTGTTTTGTGCATGTTGGTTGATTCATTAAGACAAATTTGTGGTTTGGTCTTAATTAATTTTAGTTTTGTGTGTTTGTAATGTAATTGGTGTAAGGAAATTATGTTTGTCATCCTTTTATTTTGGAAGTTTTAAAATTTAAAGGGTTGTCAAGGGTCAGAGAAAATTGACAAAGGTCACGTAAAGGTTAGGGAATTTTGAAGAATTGGATTAAGGAAATTTTCAACTGTTAACGTTACGATAAATGTTTTTAAACATAATTTATTCAGAATTTTAATTCATTTAAATAATTATTTTTATAAATTTACTTGTTGTTAACATTATAACTTTATCTTTTGGCCTAAACAAAGTAGTTCAAAGACCTACAGAGGGTAAGTAAATCGGGGAATTTTAATCATTGAATTTTATTTTAATTAAATTAATTACTTTAGTTTTATTCTGAAATTAAAGGACTATAGACGATGTTCATAGGTTATTGTTCGACTTAAATAAATCAGGTGGGGCTGTGGAGGGAATAGCGTATTTGAATTGACTGCTTTTTCGAAATGTCTACAACAATCAAAACCTTGAATTTATAGTTTTATATAAGCATCTCAACTTCTCAAGTGATGTTTACACTAAAGTTTTAAAGATAAAATTTCCACATTTTTGACTCATTGTCAATATAGTATTAAACCATATACTAAGTAATCAGTTATGCTGTTCAAAATTTTAAAGAGTAGCGACAGCAGCCAGTGTTTTAAAAATCACATAAATGAATATATATTAAAGGGATTTTTAATTACTGTATGGTTTGAGATTTATACTACTTTATTTGAGGTTTACTTCGAATGGAATATAGCGTGAAGATATTTCCAAAAGAATATTTAAACATTTACGATTGAATTACTAAGCCTTTAAATAAATCGATACTTGATTTTTAATTGGTTTTTCATTGATTTTAACCTTTCAAAGAACACTGGGCTTCCATTCGCTTTTAATCCTTGAAATTATCAATTTTAAAATAAAACCCGATTTAGTTTAAAATAAATATAAATATTTTGCCCTGATATAACCAATTTTTTATTATAATTATTTAAAAAATTGATTTTAAATATTTTATTTTTAATCCTCGAAATTATCAATTTTAAAATAAAACCCAATATAGTTTAAAATAAATAAATATTTTTTTATTATAATTATTTAAAAAAATTATATAAATATTGTTTTAATCATCGCAATTATCAATTTTTAAAATAAATCACATTTTCTTTAAAAATTTAAATATTTTTGCCCTTTTATAACCAATATTTTTCCTAATTGATATAAATTTTGTTGGGTTGTTGGTGGTAAGGAAGGATAATGGCTCTCCATTGTACACCAACGGGATACACGTTAGAAAAAAACCTATATATATTACACGTTATTAACACTCATCTAAAGGCACCAGATACCTTTAACTGTACTCTATCCAACGTAATTATAATACAGGGTGTCAACACCGTAATTTCTGGGAGCGTAGGCAAATTTTACATTTCATTGCCAAGGTCAACTTCTTTATGGTTGTTATTATTCTTAGCCAGAACTAAATAATGAAAAAAAAAAGAAATTAAAACAGGTATAAGCGTATAGAATTCAATACATAAACATCCCCCTAGCTCTTGTAATATTTGAACCACTGCCAGAAAAATTATTATTATTTTTTTTTTCTTTAGAGAGATGCCGGTCGTGTCATATTTTAGCTCAGTCATATTACTACCACTACAATCCCGAACTTCCTACATTTAATTTTATATTTAGGGACCTTTTATAGTCTCTGAGCGTGTTGTAAAGCTAACGGGAAACCAACCGGTTTTTCCATTTACATGTGATTATCTTTTGGACGTTTTTAAGCCTCTTAAAGAGTATATGAATTAATCTTAATCGTTAATACTTTGTGTAAAGAGAAAATGAATGTTTTTGGCTCAATTTTAGACTTAATTACTTAGTAAGGCAGAGATACGGGAATTTCCCTTGAATGTGCTATAGCTCCTTTTTTCTCCCATTTTTAATAAAAATAAATAAAAATAACAAAACACGTGACGTGGTTGAAAAGCACGTGCTAATTTAATTAATTTCGCGCCAAAAATGGAATTAAAGGTTTCGCGGAATTTTTAAATCGTCTTAAAACTCTAATGTCTCAGTCGGCTTCTGTCTTTAAATTTGATACGAGATGACTGTATTATTTTATCTGTTATCTTTGGACTGGAAATTTAAACTAACCCATATTGTAAATATTATGTCTACACGGCGTAAAATCCAAAACCCAGGGGAAAAATAAAGAAGTGTGGTGATTTTATCGGAAAAACCGTTTTTGCATTTAGTTTTAGGTTTAGTTTTTGTTTTTTGAAAGTTTAAAAAGAAAACGGGCCTTTTTGTTTTTTTAGAAGTGTTTATAAAATAATTTTAGAATTAGGAATAAGTGCGGGAAAATACGTTTAGTCTTGCAAATTTATAAGATCTACAATTTTATAGAGAAATTTTCTTATAACCAAGGCCTAGCAGTTGTTTAAAAATACTTTTATATTTTTAAACTTAATTTTTCAATTAAAATCGTATAGAAGCCCTATAGTTTAACCTTTCCAATCCCATAATAGGCTCTTTAAACCTAATAAGAATTCAATAGCGGCGAATATAATATTATGTCTAATAATCTTGGATAAACCTTAGAAATTCCGTATAATTGACATACCCCCCCCCCTCGATCGTGCCCCCTCCTCCCAAAGAAAATGCATGGGAGCTTTTTCACTTCCTCAAAATGGACCGACATATATTAATGACAACCTTCTTCAAAAAAAGAGAAAAATAGACCTGAAACCGAATTTTCTTATAAATCCCTCCTTTTTGTCCAACTATTTAATATTTTATTTAAAAAAAGAAAAGAAATATGTTAGAATCATTTTGAAAAGGGGGTATAGAAATAATTTATGTAAGTACGCTTTTAAGTCCGAGGGGCTACGCACTAAATCGTCGTGGGAAATGGGAACGCCTAAGGGTAATTATTAAATTTGTGAACATTTTGCTTAATTACTCGGTCCCTGTTTGTCTTAAACCCAAGTCTTTAGTATGGTTGGATGGGGGGGGGGGCAAATAGGACTATAACATACTCAAGGGCATCCCCGTATCTCTAGTAGAACCAGAGTTACGAGCCTCCAAAGTTGGGTGTAATGCTATTCCTATGGAGGGTATGTTTATGAACATTTTGCTTAATTACTCGCCCCCTGTTTGTCGTAACCTTATGTTTTACTAAATAGGAAGATGGAATTCCTGCAAAACCAACCGAGTGTAGACAATCAATTCTCCCTTGTCGTTCTCGAACTAGTGTCAAACTTATGGAACCTATTATTATTAACTTATGATTTTATTAAAGTGAAGATTCCCTCGTATTTTACCTACGTTTATTTATGAAAAAACGTCGGACCATCTGTATAAGTTAGAGTAGTCCATTTAACATTTAAGTAAAAATCCCGATTAAATCAGACAAAATCCATTTTGGTCGGCATTTATAGAACAAAAAAAAATTTTCTTTGCTATGTCTTGAGACTCCTTTAAATCTTAAATATAAATAAAACAATAGACGGATCTCTCCACCGGGCTTTCTCTAAAATTGAATTTTGATTTATTCCGGTTGTAAGGAGGTTTTTTTTTTTTTCTTTTTTAA
This sequence comes from Phalangium opilio, assembly GCA_019434445.1. Lineage (NCBI taxonomy): Eukaryota > Metazoa > Arthropoda > Arachnida > Opiliones > Phalangiidae > Phalangium > Phalangium opilio. The sequence goes on from JAEQBA010002733.1 coordinate 94,773, forward strand.
ACTTAACTGGGATATGATTTCCTTAAAATAAATCCTGATTTTACTGATGGAAAATTCAGGTTTTAACTTAAACTTTATTTTTTAAAAAATGGGAGGTATATATTGCTGGTACTTTAAAATGGTAAATATTATTAAATATAACCGAATTTAATTTAGGAGAAGTGGTTTTTAGGAGAAAACGTTTTATGTTAATTTTAAATATGTATTTAACCTTTAAGGTTTGGAAAATTTACTCAAAATAGCATTTAAGAAAAAAAAAAGAAAAAAAGATTATTTTCGGGAATAATTTTATCTGTTTCAGTGTAACTCTGGTTCTGTAAAAGATACAGAGAAGTCCTTTGAGTATGTTATAGCCCTATTTCTCAGCTTTCGAACGACACTAAATACTTGGGGTTTACAATAATCAGGGCCCGAGTAATTAAGCAAAATGTTCATAAACAAACATTCTCTCCATGGGATTAACATGGACTTATTTACATGACATCTTTTAACTCTGGTTCTATAAGAGATACAGGAAGGTCCTTTGAGTATGTTATAACCCTATTTCTCAGCTTTCCAACGATACCTAAATACTTGAGTTTACAACAATCAGGACTCGAGTAATTAAGCAATAAAGATGAGTACTTATAAATATATTATTACTTGCATTTTGGGAATTTATGCACATATTTATTGATATTACCGTTAACCGTATAAAGTCACACGCAGAATGTTTTTTATTGATTATTTGCTCTACTATTTGTTGCAAATACAAATATTTAATATCAGATATGAGATACAAATTCATATCTAAATTAAATATTAAACACAAAGTATCACTTTCTATTTTTAAAAAATATTTTCAATTTTAAAATTTGACTTCCTAAATGTATATAAATATATATTTGATGTGTTGATTTTAATAGTCCAAGATTCTTTAGTTTAAGAAATGCTCGTTCAATCATGACCGTATCTAAAAATAAAAAAAGTATCGTGTACTTTTTTTAAAGAACTTTAATTTTCAACTAGATTAATTAGTAGATGTTTTAATGAAGCGTTAAGTGTCGTTTTCTGTTTTTAAAAACCTCCAAGAATAAATATGACGCGCTTGATGGAACCCCCGCGTGTTCAAGGTGTATAATATACACCAACAAAAAATATACACTCGCACCTACATTTTCACTACCGTTTTGCTCTACGAATCTCAAAGGAACTGTAAATGACTAAATGTCATGAACATTTTTTTCTATATATTTTCCCTTCTTTAAAAAAAGGGTTTTAAAAATAAAACTTTTCCCTCAAAAGTAGGCTTAGAAAATTTTGTTTAGAAGTTTGAAAAGGCTTAACAGTGTGCATTAAAAGAATATAAACATCAATTAGACTTAACAGTGTTCTTCAACGTGAATTTGTCTTAAAAATGTTCATTTTAATAATTGAAACGTGAATTAGGCTTGACTATGTTTATTGAAACATTTTAAACTGCAGTTAGGCTTAACAACTTTCATTAAAACATTTTAAACTGTAATTAGGCCTAACAACTTTAGTCAAAACAATTTAAACTGCAATTAGTCTTAACTGCATTCATTAAAACAATTCAAACATAAATTAGGCTTAACTGTATTCATTAAAACAATTGAAATGTCAATTAGGCTTAACTGTATTCATTAAAACAATTGGAACGTGAATTAGACATAAAAATTAACGCTCATTGAAACATTTTAAACTGGAATTAAGTTTAATTACAAACGTAGGAGCATATTTTGTGCCAGTAATGTGAGTGAAATATTTTAATCAAAGAGAAAAGTAGACTTAACAAAATCGTAGCTGATCTTTGTTTTGGTTTAGAATTACACCTAACAACAACAAGAAACGACCCTAGTTAAATAATTTAAGAATCTGCAAGGTCAATTAAGAGTTTTCACGGTTCCTTTAAAGGAATTTTACCTGCCGAAGCGAGGAAGGGGGAAAAACAAAGATGGTCCGCTCTTAAAGAGAAAGAGAGAGAAAGGTATTTTGAGTGGCGGAGATTTTTTAGAAGTCATATTTTGGCACCTGTCCGACGATGCGTTTACGATTAACGCCCACAACGGGGAAACGAGCGAAAATTTAGCACCACTCATTTGCTTATCCCGTGCACAATCAATATACCAAAAGGTATTTCAAGGCGAAATTTGATTATGTAAATACTGAGACATAAAATAACTATATTATATAAATTTACCTATTAGTAAATTAATAGATTTTAAAATTATGTGTTGCGCTCGTGGATTTAATCCCCGATTTTTGGCAAGTGATCCTTTTCAGAAAGAATTGTGTATTTAAATATTTCTAGCATATATACAATGTATATTTTGAATACAGGATATTCTGATAAGTGTGCATCCATAAATTAAGGGGATTATGTGTTCTTTGGGAAATCAATTTTGAGTCCAAAATGTAAGTAACTTCTATCTCCATTTGGATTGCCCTAAGGGACACTGTTTTCGAGTTATGATTTTCAAGAGTGTTTTAGGGATGACCCCTTAATTAAATTAGAAATCATTGTCTTAATCAGTTTCTTAATTAATTAAATTTAAGGGGGTCATCCCTAAATACTCTGGATGCAAACTTAACTCGAAAACAGTGTCCCTTAGGGCAATCAAAATGACATAGATAGAAGTTACATTTTCGACTCAAAATTGATCGATTTCCCAAAGAACATCCCCCTGGTTAATTTATGCGTACAGACTTATCAGAAAGAAACACCCTGTATATTTCAATTTAAAAAAAAAAAACAAAAACATTAGTTAAACACGTGAAATAATAATTAATTTTGCCATTCGTGCATGTTACTTATCAGTCACCGATACACGAACCTTGAAGCGTGCATCTATAGGGCGCCTGTTATTTTAAAACCACGTGTCTAATTGTCTAATCAGTTGAAATTTACTTCGCTAGAAAAAGAAACACAATGACAAAAATAAAAAAACACCCATGATACTCTTTTACGGGTTGACAGTCAACGGGCTTCGATGTCAACTGATAAAGACAATCAAATTTTTCGTTAAGTGATTTTTAAATTAACTCTCTAATCCGCCCTTTTGGCACCTTCCTTCATTCCCCCCTTCTTCCTTCCCCCCTTAAATAGATTGACAGAGAATCAATCGACCTCAATTTTTATTACGTATCAGTATTGATAAGTAAACACCGCATCACTCAGTTATGATAAGTTAATCAAATATTTTAACGTATTATGATAATTTTCGAAAACTTGTGACTGTATATGTGATACTATCCGTTCTTGAGAAAAATTCTTGTAATGTGGGTGGGTTTGCTTTCGTTTGTTTTAATAGCAGCCAGCGTCAATGGATTGAATATCTATTACTCTTTAAAGAGACCCCCGTAATATACAGGGTGTTTCTGATAAGTCTGCATGCATAAATTAAAGGGGATTTTCTTTGGGAAATCAATTTTGAATTTTTGAGTCGAAAATGTATTAACTTCTATCTCCATTCTGTTTTTCCCTAAGGGACACTGTTTTCGAGTTAAGATTGCATCTAGAGTATTAATTTTACGGATGACCCCTTAAATTTAATTAATTTAGAAACTGATTCAAGACAATGATTTCTAATTTAATTAGGGGGTCATCCCTAAAACACTCTTGAAAATCATAAGTGGAAAACAGTGTCCCTTAGGGCAATCAAAATGTCATAGATAGAAGTATAGAACATTTTCCACTCAAAATCGATTTCCCAAAGAACAAATAACCCCTTAATTTATGCATACAGAGTTATCAGAAACACCCTGTATATATATACGTATAATTCTTATCAAAACTCATGATTTTAATCTTGCGGGTCCCTTTTCTTTATCAATAAGTATAACTGGAGCTAACCGGAATTTAGGAATGGCGACTTATTTTCCTGCCTGATAAAGAACATCCTAAACTTTATCCTAAACGCTGCCTAGATATAGAAGAATAAAAAAATGTAGGAGGAACTTATACTTGAAAAGGATAGCCTAGCTGCCTGCGCAGTTTTTATTATTTTTTCTCCTACTGACAAAATTCTTCTCGGAATTAGAGGAATCCTCTTCAAACTGGTTTTGATTAAAGCAAACTCAACAGTTTTTAACTGTTTTTGCATTTGTTTAAACTTTAAAGTATTTTTTAACCCTTTTTAAGATTTTTTTACACGCCTTTGAGTTAGTTTAAATGTTTTCATTATCCCCCAATGTTTAAAACTATGTTTTAAAATCCTGCAATGGTATCTGAACGCCAATTCATGTTCTAGAACTCTTCAATTGTATCTTTACGCTGCAATTCACGTTCTAGAACTCTTCAATTGTATCTGAACACTGCAATTCGTGTTCCAAAACTCTCAAATTGTATCTTTACGCTGCAATTCGTGTTCCACAACTCTTCAATTGTATCTTTACGCTGCAATTCACGTTCTAGAACTCTTCAATTGTATCTGAACACTGCAATTCGTGTTCTAGAACTCTTCAATTGTATCTTTACGCTGCAATTCACGTTCTAGAACTCTTCAATTGTATCTTTACGCTGCAATTCACGTTCTAGAACTCTTCAATTGTATCTGAACACTGCAATTCGTGTTCTAGAACTCTTCAATTGTATCTTTACGCTGCAATTCGTGTTCTAGAACTCTCCAATTGCATCTGAACACTGCAATTCGCGTTCCAAAACTATTCAATTGTATTCGAACACTGCATTTCCTGTTCCAAAACTCTCCAATTGTATCTGAACACTGCAATTCGTGGTCTAGAACCCTTTAATTGCATCTGAGTCCTTAATTTCACGTTCTACAACCCTTAAACACATTATTTAGAACACTTATTATACCCGAACCTTTTAAACTAATTGTAATTAAACCTCTAAAACATAGGGATTAAATCGAAAACAACTATAGTAATAGTTCAATTCAGTTGAAATTAGAAGGGAAAAACACCCAAAAATACAATATAACAGGATGCAATGAATTTAAATTTGTTTAATTTAAAAAGAAAAACATTATCATTACTCTTTCAATCTTATAATAGAGATCAAGTTTTAGTAGTATGTACGCAGTATGTCAAAGATAGTTTTAGAAGAGGGTTAGGGTTAGCAACAAGTCCCTAAAAACCAAAAATAATCTAGTAGAAGTCAAGATTCCCGGGCCCTTTTCCCATCTTCCACCTCCTTATGATATCTCTGGTCTCTCCATGGGATAGGGAAACGAGACATCCCGTCGCCAAAAATATTAGTGACGTAAAAACTACGTCAAAAGGATCTCCGGAGACGTTGAAGTTACAAAAACGAATAATAAAAAAAATAAAACCGGGATGGAGAGATTCAAAACATTTGCTTCCCCACAATTTCCTCTCTCCCAAAATTTCCTGGAACTGTATACCACCCTGGCCAATTTGTTGCGAGGGTGAAAACCCAATCCTCGTAGATACCAAGTTAACAACAAGGAAGTTTTACGCTACATTGCATAGTTATTAAGGATTTTAAATATCTTTGGAGTTTTGGAGCCATGTTAAAAACCGTTGTTTACAATTTAAGAGCGTAAATTTTTAATTATTAAAGGATTAAGAATGCCTATTTTAATCTCTATGGGTTTTAATTGATTATGGAGAGGTTATTTACAAGCGATAATCGGTAATGGGTTTAATTTTTAATTGTTTTGTTATTCTCAGTGGAATTATTTTATTGGCGGTGTGATTTTTTTTAATTTTTTGAAATTGTAGTTTAAACTACTGAATTTTTAACTCCATGTTGGAGGATTGGTAGCTATTTGAAAACTGTTGTTATATATTCAATATTATAGCAGGTTTGTGGGTTGTGGGGTTTTTTAGTGTAGTCTTTGAGCATCTTTAATTTCCAAGTCGCATAAATGGTATGAAAAACTTCTAGAAATTAAACTTTCTTTAGTTTTTTTTTAAGGGGGGGGGGAGGGGGTTGTTTTGTTCAATATGATAGATTTTGAATTTTCTTTAAAAATTTTGTTAAGATTAAAAGAAAAAACGCACTTTAGGCATGCACGTTTTGAAGTCGCGTGATGTAAAATTTCATAAAAAAAAATAGATTAGTTATCGTGAATTATGAAAACAACATTTTTTATT
>JAEQBA010002734.1:0-24466 GCA_019434445.1 Phalangium opilio
TAGAGTTGGCTGATAGTAACATTTTAAGTCGGTTGGTGTAAGGAAGATTAGGTCGGCTGCTCAACTCCTTACCAACTTACATGGGTTTTTATCAAATTAACACATGGGTCGAGAGGTCGGCATTCCGACTACCTACCGATCATACTAAAGAATAGTTATAATGAAGCTTCTTCCGCGTTTGAGTCGGTTCGAGGTAGATTCGTCGGTTTATGGTCTAGTTGGCACTTACAACGGAAATCCGACTCTTATCCAACTTCAGTTGCTAATTCCGCTTTGCAGTCGGCCTTGAGAACAATAGAAAAGAGTAGTCTGATAGTTACATTTAAGTCGGTTAATGTAATGAAGGATTATGTCGGCTGCTCGACTCCTTACCAACTAACACGCGTTTCTTTCAAATGAAAGTTAACTTTATGGGTCTAGAGTTCGACATATCCGACTGCCTACCGATCACACTGAAAATTTCAGATTTAGTTGTAATGAAGCTTCTTCCGCGTTTCAGTCGGTTCGAGGTAGATTCTTCGCTTTATGGCCTAGTCAGCACTTACGACTAAAGTCCGCCTCTTATCCAACTTCAGATACCAGCTCCGCTTTGAAGTCGGCCGTGAGAACAAACAAATAGAGTTGGCTGATAGTTACATTTTATGTCGGTTGGTGTAAGAAGGATTAGGTCGGCTGCTCAACTCCTTACCAACTAACATGGGTTTTTATCAAATAACAACAAGCGACGAGAGGTCGGCATATCCGACTACCTACCGATCATACTAAAGAATAGTTATAATGAAGCTTCTTCCGCGTTTGAGTCGGTTCGAGGTAGATTCGTCGGTTTATGGTCTAGTCGGCACTTACGACTAAAGTCCGCCTCTTATCCAACTTCAGATACCAGCTCCGCTTTGAAGTCGGCCGTGAGAACAATAAAATAGAGTTGGCTGATAGTTGTATTTTAAGTCGGTTAATGTAATGAAGGATTAGGTCGGTTGCTCGACTCCTTACCAACTAACACGCGTTTACTTCAAATGAAAGTTAACTATATGGGTCTAGAGGTCGACATATCCGACTGCCTACCGATCACACTGAAAATTTCAGATTTAGTTGTAATGAAGCTTCTTCCGCGTTTCAGTCGGTTCGAGGTAGATTCTTCGCTTTATGGCCTAGTCAGCACTTACGACTAAAGTCCGCCTCTTATCCAACTTCAGTTGCTAACTCCGCTTTGCAGTCGGCCTTGAGAACAATAGAAAGAGTAGTCTGATAGTTATTTTAAGTCGGTTAATGTAATGAAGGATTATGTCGGCTGCTCGACTCCTTACCAACTAACACGCGTTTCTTTCAAATGAAAGTTAACTATATGGGTCTAGAGGTCGACATATCCGACTGCCTACCGATCACACTGAAAATTTCAGATTTAGTTGTAATGAAGCTTCTTCCGCGTTTCAGTCGGTTCGAGGTAGATTCTTCGCTTTATGGCCTAGACAGCACTTACGACTAAAGTCCGCCTCTTATCCAACTTCAGATACCAGCTCCGCTTTGAAGTCGGCCGTGAGAACAAACAAATAGAGTTGGCTGATAGTTACATTTTATGTCGGTTGGTGTAAGAAAGGATTAGGTCGGCTGCTCAACTCCTTACCAACTAACATGGGTTTTTATCAAATTAACAACAAGCGACGAGAGGTCGGCATATCCGACTACCTACTGATCATACTAAAGAATAGTTATAATGAAGCTTCTTCCGCGTTTGAGTCGGTTCGAGGTAGATTCGTCGGTTTATGGTCTAGTCGGCACTTACAACTGAAGTCCGACTCTTATCCAACTTCAGTTACTAGCTCCGCTTTGAAATCGGCCGTGAGAACAAACAAATAGAGTTGGCTGATAGTAACATTTTAAGTCGGTTGGTGTAAGGAAGGATTAGGTCGGCTGCTCAACTCCTTACCAACTTACATGGGTTTTTATCAAATTAACAACATGGGTCGAGAGGTCGGCATATCCGACTACCTACCGATCATACTAAAGAATAGTTATAATGAAGCTTCTTCCGCGTTTGAGTCGGTTCGAGGTAGATTCGTCGGTTTATGGTCTAGTTGGCACTTACAACGGAAATCCGACTCTTATCCAACTTCAGTTGCTAATTCCGCTTTGCAGTCGGCCTTGAGAACAATAGAAAAGAGTAGTCTGATAGTTACATTTTAAGTCGGTTAATGTAATGAAGGATTATGTCGGCTGCTCGACTCCTTACCAACTAACACGCGTTTCTTTCAAATGAAAGTTAACTATATGGGTCTAGAGTTCGACATATCCGACTGCCTACCGATCACACTGAAAATTTCAGATTTAGTTGTAATGAAGCTTCTTCCGCGTTTCAGTCGGTTCGAGGTAGATTCTTCGCTTTATGGCCTAGTCAGCACTTACGACTAAAGTCCGCCTCTTATCCAACTTCAGATACCAGCTCCGCTTTGAAGTCGGCCGTGAGAACAAACAAATAGAGTTGGCTGATAGTTACATTTTATGTCGGTTGGTGTAAGAAAGGATTAGGTCGGCTGCTCAACTCCTTACCAACTATCATGGGTTTTTATCAAACTAACAACAAGCGACGAGAGGTCGGCATATCCGACTACCTACCGATCATACTAAAGAATAGTTATAATGAAGCTTCTTCCGCGTTTGAGTCGGTTCGAGGTAGATTCGTCGGTTTATGGTCTAGTCGGCACTTACAACTGAAGTCCGACTCTTATCCAACTTCAGTTACTAGCTCCGCTTTGAAGTCGGCCGTGAGAACAAACAAATAGAGTTGGCTGATAGTAACATTTTAAGTCGGTTGGTGTAAGGAAGGATTAGGTCGGCTGCTCAACTCCTTACCAACTTACATGGGTTTTTATCAAATTAACAACATGGGTCGAGAGGTCGGCATATCCGACTACCTACCGATCATACTAAAGAATAGTTATAATGAAGCTTCTTCCGCGTTTGAGTCGGTTCGAGGTAGATTCGTCGGTTTATGGTCTAGTTGGCACTTACAACGGAAATCCGACTCTTATCCAACTTCAGTTGCTAATTCCGCTTTGCAGTCGGCCTTGAGAACAATAGAAAAGAGTAGTCTGATAGTTACATTTTAAGTCGGTTAATGTAATGAAGGATTATGTCGGCTGCTCGACTCCTTACCAACTAACACGCGTTTCTTTCAAATGAAAGTTAACTATATGGGTCTAGAGTTCGACATATCCGACTGCCTACCGATCACACTGAAAATTTCAGATTTAGTTGTAATGAAGCTTCTTCCGCGTTTCAGTCGGTTCGAGGTAGATTCTTCGCTTTATGGCCTAGTCAGCACTTACGACTAAAGTCCGCCTCTTATCCAACTTCAGATACCAGCTCCGCTTTGAAGTCGGCCGTGAGAACAATAAAATAGAGTTGGCTGATAGTTACATTTTAAGTCGGTTAATGTATGAAGGATTAGGTCGGCTGCTCGACTCCTTACCAACTAACACGCGTTTCTTTCAAATGAAAGTTAACTATATGGGTCTAGAGTTCGACATATCCGACTGCCTACCGATCACACTGAAAATTTCAGATTTAGTTGTAATGAAGCTTCTTCCGCGTTTCAGTCGGTTCGAGGTAGATTCTTCGCTTTATGGCCTAGTCAGCACTTACGACTAAAGTCCGCCTCTTATCCAACTTCAGATACCAGCTCCGCTTTGAAGTCGGCCGTGAGAACAATAAAATAGAGTTGGCTGATAGTTGTATTTTAAGTCGGTTAATGTAATGAAGGATTAGGTCGGCTGCTCGACTCCTTACCAACTACACGCGTTTCTTTCAAATGAAAGTTAACTATATGGGTCTAGAGTTCGACATATCCGACTGCCTACCGATCACACTGAAAATTTCAGATTTAGTTGTAATGAAGCTTCTTCCGCGTTTCAGTCGGTTCGAGGTAGATTCTTCGCTTTATGGCCTAGTCAGCACTTACGACTAAAGTCCGCCTCTTATCCAACTTCAGTTGCTAACTCCGCTTTGCAGTCGGCCTTGAGAACAATAGAAAAGAGTAGTCTGATAGTTACATTTTAAGTCGGTTAATGTAATGAAGGATTATGTCGGCTGCTCGACTCCTTACCAACTAACACGCGTTTCTTTCAAATGAAAGTTAACTATATGGGTCTAGAGTTCGACATATCCGACTGCCTACCGATCACACTGAAAATTTCAGATTTAGTTGTAATGAAGCTTCTTCCGCGTTTCAGTCGGTTCGAGGTAGATTCTTCGCTTTATGGCCTAGTCAGCACTTACGACTAAAGTCCGCCTCTTATCCAACTTCAGATACCAGCTCCGCTTTGAAGTCGGCCGTGAGAACAAACAAATAGAGTTGGCTGATAGTTACATTTTATGTCGGTTGGTGTAAGAAAGGATTAGGTCGGCTGCTTAACTCCTTACCAACTATCATGGGTTTTTATCAAACTAACAACAAGCGACGAGAGGTCGGCATATCCGACTACCTACCGATCATACTAAAGAATAGTTATAATGAAGCTTCTTCCGCGTTTGAGTCGGTTCGAGGTAGATTCGTCGGTTTATGGTCTAGTCGGCACTTACAACTGAAGTCCGACTCTTATCCAACTTCAGTTACTAGCTCCGCTTTGAAGTCGGCCGTGAGAACAAACAAATAGAGTTGGCTGATAGTTACATTTTAAGTCGGTTGGTGTAAGGATGGATTAGGTCGGCTGCTCAACTCCTTACCAACTTACATGGGTTTTTATCAAATTAACAACATGGGTCGAGAGGTCGGCATATCCGACTACCTACCGATCAATACTAAACATTTCAAATTTCGTTATAATGAAGCTTCCGCGTTTGAGTCGGTTCGAGGTAGATTCGTCGGTTTATGGTCTAGTTGGCACTTACAACGGAAATCCGACTCTTATCCAACTTCAGTTGCTAACTCCGCTTTGCAGTCGGCCTTGAGAACAATAGAATAGAGTAGTCTGATAGTTACATTTTAAGTCGGTTAATGTAATGAAGGATTATGTTGGCTGCTCGACTCCTTACCAACTAACACGCGTTTCTTTCAAATGAAAGTTAACTATATGGGTCTAGAGTTCGACATATCCGACTGCCTACCGATCACACTGAAAATTTCAGATTTAGTTGTAATGAAGCTTCTTCCGCGTTTCAGTCGGTTCGAGGTAGATTCTTCGCTTTATGGCCTAGTCAGCACTTACGACTAAAGTCCGCCTCTTATCCAACTTCAGTTGCTAATTCCGCTTTGCAGTCGGCCTTGAGAACAATAGAAAAGAGTAGTCTGATAGTCACATTTTAAGTCGGTTAATGTAATGAAGGATTATGTCGGCTGCTCGACTCCTTACCAACTAACACGCGTTTCTTTCAAATGAAAGTTAACTATATGGGTCTAGAGTTCGACATATCCGACTGCCTACCGATCATACTGAAAATTTCAGATTTAGTTGTAATGAAGCTTCTTCCGCGTTTCAGTCGGTTCGAGGTAGATTCTTCGCTTTATGGCCTAGTCAGCACTTACGACTAAAGTCCGCCTCTTATCCAACTTCAGATACCAGCTCCGCTTTGAAGTCGGCCGTGAGAACAAACAAATAGAGTTGGCTGATAGTTACATTTTATGTCGGTTGGTGTAAGAAAGGATTAGGTCGGCTGCTTAACTCCTTACCAACTATCATGGGTTTTTATCAAACTAACAACAAGCGACGAGAGGTCGGCATATCCGACTACCTACCGATCATACTAAAGAATAGTTATAATGAAGCTTCTTCCGCGTTTGAGTCGGTTCGAGGTAGATTCGTCGGTTTATGGTCTAGTCGGCACTTACAACTGAAGTCCGACTCTTATCCAACTTCAGTTACTAGCTCCGCTTTGAAGTCGGCCGTGAGAACAAACAAATAGAGTTGGCTGATAGTAACATTTTAAGTCGGTTGGTGTAAGGAAGGATTAGGTCGGCTGCTCAACTCCTTACCAACTTACATGGGTTTTTATCAAATTAACAACATGGGTCGAGAGGTCGGCATATCCGACTACCTACCGATCAATACTAAACATTTCAAATTTCGTTATAATGAAGCTTCAGCTATGGAACATGGCGACTGGGGTAATTATCGTTACTTGAACTTGAAAATAAAAATAACCGTTATGGAGGGGAAGATAGTATTCAACGAGGGTAGCGTCTTCACTCTAACAAAGGCCGAGGCAGGGAAACTGAACGAGAAATTTAGTTTTATGAAATTTCACTACAACTTTTTGAATGATCAAGCTATAAAATGCATGTACGAAGCTATTGTAAAACGCCTAGGCCCTATCATAGAATAACCTACCTTAAGGGTATATTTTTGCAGCATTTACCAAAGAATCTAATACAGCATAAGCCTGCCAGGATCTACCATAGAATAAGTCTATCTTTTTCAGGATCTAATATAGCATAAGCCTATCTTTCACGATTACCATAGAATAAGCCTAGCATAAGCCTATCTTTTCGGGATCTACCATAGCATAAACATACCAGGATCTACCATAGAATAAGTCTATCTCTTTCATGATCTAATATAGCATAAGCCTATCTTTTACGATCTACCATAGAATAAACCTACCATAAGCTTATTACTTTAATTTCGGGTAACGCAACAAAAAATATCTTAAACATGTTGAGACTTGTCAGGATAATGCCTTCGGGGCAAACACCTGGAAACAATTAAATGTTTCGTGGTAGGAAGAGTCGCCAACTAACAAAGCAATAAATCCGAAAATAGATTCCATTCATAACAATACAACTGATTCGACCATGCCCCTAAACCCATTAAGACACGTCTATATAGTAAAAATAAAAACGGATGGGGATAAATTCTTTTGTTCAAGTTCTGTCCCTTTTTATGGCCATAGATCCGTCTGCGCGAGGTTACGTATAAATAAAAAAAGCCGGTGGAATGTCTTAACACGTTTGTGTGAGTCATAACTCAATCTAAATACAGATTCCATTGACAACTAGTTTAGCCACGCCCCCTTTTATGGTCCTCAACCACCTGGCCAATAAAGGGCAATAAAAAAAGGAAAGCACCAGTCAATATACCCTCAGGCTAATTATCAACCCCGCACTCAAGAAAATCACGCAATAAAGATCATTCAGCCCTCAGCTTTTAACCCGTAAAGACCTGTCGTAAGAATGTCCACCAAAGTCGGTGATCGAGATTACCGCGTGAACTCCCGTGTTAGACTAAGTAATGAATGTTATGCCGTTTTCGGGGTAACTGGATACGTGCCAAGCCTACTCTTGACAAAGAAGGACGGAACAATTCTCACCATCTCGGAAAACGTTTTGAAGGAATTTATGGAGGTGTGGACGGAGATCTATTCAGCTATGGAAAATGGCGACTGGGGTAATTATCGTTACCTAAACTTGAAAATAAAAATAACCGTTATTAGAGAGCTGCAACTCCGTGGAAGAACTCCGAAACCCGCTGGGTTCCGCGTTTAAGCGATGGGAACTCCAGGAGTTGGAAATGCTTTTCTGAGATAAAATTGGAGTTGGGTGGCAGTGGAAGTTTTCGTGTGCGGAGTTGGGAGGCAATGGGAATAATTATAATTATAATTGCGGAGTTGGGAGGCAATGGAAAATTATCTTAAAACATGGAAATCTACGGAGTTGGAAAACTTGAGTCTGGTAAGTGGTAGGGCTCCAATTTAAAAGCGGACTTTGGCGTTGTTTGTCTTCTGAAGCTTCGTACAAAATTATTTTTCACCCGTAACCCCACGTGACACGTCCCCTCAGTGAGTCTCTCACACAGTGGGGCCGCGGGCGCTTTCCTTTTCTCTTAATCCCATTGACAAAAGTCTCCTTTCTAGCTTTGATGCATATTAAAGTAAGGCAGTAGGCATATTGGCAGGCACAACTAATAACAGAATGGACTGTAGTGTTAGTATTTCTTGATTCGTGAAGTTCGTGGCCTTGTCCTTCAAAATAGCAGTTGCGAAGCGAATCAGTCCGATCTTTAAATAAATAGCTAATTTAAGAAACTAAGCGTAAAATATGACCCAACGACAACGCGTAGCGCCTTTCCTCCCCAAATCTTAAGTTTTAATGTCCAGAATTATTTTATGAGTAAATATTATTCCTTATTTGAAAATCATAATTTATAAGCACTCGTGATATCAATCTCAGGTCAAATTTGAAAGAAAACTAATGATCTACACGTTTTACTTGAACTTTCTATTTTTCCAATTCTAAAGAGTAAAGAAATCTTCCAAAGACTAGAAACTAGAAAGGTTTTAATGGACGAAGTTGGGAGGAGTTTAAGAAATTTTAATTTTCATGCAAGGAATTGGAAGGAGTTTAAGAAATTTTATTTTTCATGGAAGGAGTTGGGAGGAGTTTAAGAAATTTTGTTTTTCGTGGAAGGAATTGGGAGGAGTTTAATAAATTTTAATTTTCATGGAAGGAGTTGGGAGGAGTTATACATTTCGCTTGGTGGAGTTCTGCGGAGTTGGAACTTTTGATTATGGCATTGGGAGGAATTGGAGTCATTGTTGTGTATTGCCTTGGAGTTGGAAGGAGTTGGAGGTTAATATTTTCATTTTGCAGCTCTCTAACCGTTATGGAGGGGGCTATAGTATTCGAGGATGGTAGCGTCTTCACTCTAGCAAAGGCCGAAGCAGGGAAACTGAACGAGAAATTTAGTTTTATGAAATTTCACTTCAACCTTTTGAATGATCAAGCCGAAGTTATTAAATGCATGTACGAAGCTATTGCAAAACGCATGAATGATATATATCAGAATTTTTTTATAAATCGCGGTAATACGTCCTACAATGATTATGACCGTGTAAAAAATTTCCTAACAGCGTGTATAGTTCCTTTGAGCATTTTCGAAGATTTTTGTAACTTACTTCGTGACAGAAACTTGACGCGTAAGCTACAATTTTATAATTTATTCAACATTTGCTTAAATAACGACGCGTACATTCGCGAATTAATTAATTGGAATTGATTAAGTTCATTAAAAGTTTTTGACTAAAAACCCGATTCGTAATAATAATAAGCCTAGAAAACTAATTTATTATTAATTTAACTTAATTATGTATGTTATTATCACGCTAATTAAATGCTTTTGATTTAAAATCTGATTCGTAATAACAAAAGTAATATAAGAAACCTCCCTTCGGGAGGAAAGTATACAACGGCGAATTTTTCCCGATACATCCTTGTACCGCGAATGTCCCCGCGCACTTATACAACCGTAAACAAAGTTTAAAAAATAGGGCCGCGCCGCGTAGAGCGTAGGAATACATTCTCTGATCTCGCGATTGCGTCGGCTGCTTAAGTTAAGTCAATTTCACAGACTCATTGTAATTTTAAACTTTTCCAATGAAATAATATATATAATATTTTTAGATTTTGATGATAATCAATCATTCCTAAACAGGCAGTGACTCGATTATAGGATTTTCATAGGTCTTTGCATAAAATTTGAATTAAACCCTTACCTTGCAAAGGTATACATAGTTTACAGGCATGGAGGATTCCTACCATTAACACAAGGAGATTAAGCGACTTAGAGTGTAAAATCGTCTGCCATTTTACACTCTAAGTTGCCTGGTCTCCTTGTGCAAATGGTATGAATCCTCCTTGCGTGTAAACTATGTATATGACTAACACCAGAAGGGAATTCCCTTCTGCTAACACTATACATAGATAGATTTTAAAATGGTGTTAATATCTATCTCGAAATTTTGTTATTGTATTCATAATTTTCATCTTCTTCTTGGCTTCACAAAAAAATAGATTTTCGTTTCGAAATAACCGTATGTGAATACTTATTAGCAAAATCAGGAATCTTCTACTTCTTTACGACAGACGGCTAAGCAGACTACACTAGTTTGAAGAGTTTTTTCCTCTTTCCCAATTCCAACGACCATATCAAAGTACTAAGATCTCCCGTACCTTGTCCGTGAGCAATAGTGTCTGAATATACATTTGGCGGTTCGAGGATGTCTCGCGTGTTTTAACGTTATGCCTATGGCGCCTTGTATACTTCTCTCCCATAGGGAGGTTTCTTATATTACTTCTGGTAATAATAATAATAAGCCTAGAATAACCTAGCATAAGCCTATCTTTCAGAATCTACCATAGCATAAGCCTACCAGGATCTACAATAGCATAAGCCTACCATAGCATAAGCCTATCCCTACAGGTATCAGCCACGTGACGTCATCAAGAAAACCACCACCAGGTGGCTCAACAATTCAAATTTCCCGCCAAAACCAACACGTGACGTCATCAATTCAACCCCATCTCCCCCCCAACACCATCACGTGACGTCATCAATTCCCCCCCCCAATCCCCCCAACCAATTGATGGCTTTATAAACCCAAAACATTTTACCCCCCCCCCTGAATTGGGGGAAGGAAGAGGGGTAAAATTTTTGGGTTTATAAGGTCGTCCTTACTCTCTAACACGTTTAATCTTGGAAAGGGAGTGAAAGTTCTAAATTTTTTTATAAAGCTAATTAGTTATGAATTTTTTACAAGTTTTAGATATAATCGATTGTAACACACCTCTAAATTAAATTTTCTGAACATTTGGGCAATTAGATACAAAGATATTGTGCATTAAGTACTTAATTTACATTTATGACATTGGAAATGGAAATAAAGTTTTATAAAAATAATTATCAACTAAAGAAGCTTATATATAATAGAAAAGATTTGTAACACACCTCTCACTAAAATTTCTGGACATTTGGATCCGTAGATCCGAAGATATATTCAGTCTTAGCACTGAACCCATCATTTTGGCTTTGAAAATACTTTTTTTCAAGAACCATCCACTCTAGAAGCTTTAATCTATTTTAGAATAATAAAAAACACACGTCTCATTAAAATATAAAAATTTTAATTTTCGCTGACTTTGAATTTCCCGCCAAGAATTCAAAAGATGCACTTTTTGGCCTTTTTAAGGGGCTTCTATAGCGCGAGCAGCGCAGCCTCCGGGAGCGCGGATCGAGTGGGCTATGGTCTCGGCTATGGTAGTATATAAGGGTTTCGAATCCCAGCGAATTGTAAGAACAGCGCAATTGCGTGAACCTTTGGTGGAAGCCCCGTCATTAGAAGGCTAGACGTTTCTCGTAACCCTTGCCTATCGCCGCGTATATCTTAACCCCAACGATGATGAAGGTGTAGAACCCAATATTACCGATTGATGTCTATGTGGGGTAGACAAATAACAGATGATGGTGGTGCAAGAAGCTAATAAGTATAGATTGGCGTCTATGTGGGATAGACAAAGACCAGATGATGGTGGGGTTAGAAACCATTAAGTATAGATTGGCGTCTATGTGGGATAGACTAGATAAAAGTGATGTTAGAAGCAAATAAGTGCACATTTGCGTCTATGTGGGAAGGTGGATAGACTTGGCTGATGAAAGAATAGTATTTTGTATAATAATGCATTGCACTTAGCTTACTGACGTAGTGCGATGTAAAATTTACCAAATTTCTGTAAGCAGTGAACTCAGTTCAGAAATTGGAAACACCTTTGCTACGATTTGCAAACTGCGAACACGGACATACGGACAGGGTCACGGCTAGACAGGCACACAGACACAGAGACATACACGTCCGGTGTGATACCTCTCCGTGACGTCATCGTCACTCGGAGAGGTAAAAATAAGAGTTCGAGAAAATAAAAATCGAATTATTTCGCCAAAAAAAACTTAAGCTAAAGCAAAATCAGTTAACTCCGCGATTAGAACACCAATATTGGCAAAGTGTTTTCAGTCCGCTGCCTTACTCAATCTCCAGCTCTCCCAAGAACCAGAATGAGAAGAACAAGGCAAAGCTTAAGGGGCAAAATAACGCGATTCTTCCTTTTAAAGAATCACGCTTACAAGTTCATTTGATTGAAGCCTTTAAAAACAACAACAAAAAACCATTGGCTTAAAGGCTTAAGGATTAATGATGTCTAAAAATAATCTACATTCTTAAAAGATGCTTTTTCAAATCATTCAAATTAGACATCTGTGAAAAGTCGGGATTAAAATAGATTCTGATGTTCGACCACAATGTTTTCTTATTTAAAGGTCTTAGGAGTATAATACTTGGGTAAAAATTTAACTTTAGCCCTGCTTTTTACCTCATTTGAGGGTCGTCCTGGTTTTCACCCCCTAAAACTTAGGGTAGCTTGTCTCGAGGCTAGTGGTTAGATATTTTTTTTGGAAAATAGCACTGCTCAGGGATTATGAGAGGGGGCCCTGCTCGTCCCTCGCCTCTTAGCTGTTTATTTCTCCATAGAAGCTGTAGTTAGGCTCTCCTGTAGGGGGTCACAAAGCTAGAGCCGTAGAAATCTAACCCCTCAAACGAGACGCAGCACGCAGAGGCAGAAGTTTTATACCAAAATCTGTTCCCTCTTGCGTAAGTTCTGGATAGCTATATAACGTTCAGAAATACAAATTTCCGAATTTTTGCTACTGTGAACTGCGACGTGCTTCGGAAATTGAGAACACAATCTGTAACATTTGACCTCATCGGACGCTGTGACAGACACACAGACAGAAATGTCTAATGTAATACCTCTCCATGACGTCATCGTCACTGAGAGCGATAAAAATAAATATACCATGCATCAAAATTTTAGTATTTATGATAATGATCAAAAACAGTATACTATGTTTATCGTCAACTATCTTTCAAAATCAGTTTTGATTATATTTATGATGTGGACGGCTCACTTTGTAGGGGCTGTAAAAATGTTAATAATGATAAAAATAATTCAGTAGAAAGTAAGCAAACACATTAAGCTGTGTACGTACTTGGTAGTAAACCTCGATAAAATTTATATATAACGCCGGTGAAATTTATTTTCTATCCTCCGGCGTCCAATGTTCAACGATAATCATATCAATGTGGCTAGGCCGAGGGGCAAGTCACTAATCGGTTTACACGGCTGTACCTCTGTCTGTACTAAAACGATAAAGACAGTGCTAAAACGAATATGCGAAATCCGCATTTGGTGAACAGGGCTTGCCCCTCGTGCTAGGATCATTGGGGAGGGACTGTATTCAAACGTTAATCGACGTTTCACTGGATAATGGTAGGCAATATTGTGTGCATAGGCTATTTTTCCGCTTTACGATCGATCAATGACCACAATCATTAGAGCGGAAATATAACTCCATAATATTAAGATTCAAAACAGATGGTTAATAATTTCCAGAGCATCGTGTATCATAACGCTTATTGGGTGTGTAGAACCATCTAGAGAAGCAAGCAAGTAGAATTTTGGTTTCTGCTTTTCACTAATAATAATTTAATAATCTAGGTAATAATATCAAGTAGGCACAATGTTTTAACGTTAAATTTAATAGACGCGTATTAACTTCTTTTAAACGTTGGTCATGACAAAAATACGTTGATATTCCGTTTATTTGACATTTAAAGGACGTGTATTACTGGTTGGGTTAAGGTGTTAAAATCGTGGAAGAAATGTTTTCAGTTGTTAATTTTACTGGTTCTATATGCATATTTGAAAAAACTTAAAAAGAACCATGGATTAGCACACATAGAATTTGGGTAGACGAAATATCAACATTGCCAAATCGTACATCAACAACGCAAAAATAACGGTCAATGTAAAATTATTTTCAATCGCGTTGTCATCCTACTTTATGGAACTGAATTAAACGCGTTAGTTATCACATGCAAAAAAAGTGTTATCAACGTTTAGAAAATGCTAAACGTCTTGAGCTAACTTATATCCTGAAAATAAACGTGGACATACCTTCGAAGAACACTTGAAACGCTTTCAAAACATTTTACCCAAAATCAACTTCAAATCAGTTTTATGCCTAGGAATTTCCCCGGCAATAACTTCTGTTTGCGCCTTCCAATGTTGAACTCTGTCTCTAAAAAGATATGCCTTAATTCTTGTTGGGAAAAAAAAACTCTCCGATTCGAGACGCAATTAAGAGGTTTTCCTTATATAATGAAATATAAATAATTGATATTTATTATTTTAATCGTCATTAAATTAGTTTAATTATAGTTAAATCGTTTTAGGAAACTTTATTCCTAAAACCATTTTAAACATAGCTATTGTTGACGTTTGAATTCTCTTTAACAATTTTTGGAAAGTATGTAAGTCGATTGATTAACTATAAATGATAAGAAAACTCACAATTGCGTGAACCTTTGGTGGAAGCCCTGTGATTGGGAAGCTAGACGTTTCTCGTAGCCCTAGCCGATGGCCGCGTAAATCTTAACCCTAACGATGATAATGGAGAAGAAGCTATTACTTTCGGCGAACACGTTTGCTCCGATTTGGCAGTAGCGAACGCGGTGACAGACACACACACAGACACTTCCAGTGTAATACCTATCCGTGATGTCATCGTTACTCGGAGAGTTAAAAATATATATAAAATAATAACCATTCATATCCAAATGGGGGCCTGAACTGGGAAAACAACAACTTTCAACCTGTAACGTGGGCTGATATGTCACTCGTCACGGTTCAAGTTCTTCTACTTTTTTAATAGTTAACATTAAAAAAATAAAACTTACTCCATTTGGCATAATTGTTAACGAACGAAACGTCTTAAGTTTAGGGCTGATCAACATGTTGTACCACCAAAGTACAGTTAGTTCTATGAATGATTTTGAGTCGAAAATGTTCAATGGGATTTTTACCCAATGGCCACTGTTAACAAGTTATGACTGGAGTATTTATCGGAAACCTCCATAATTAAAATAGCATTGATTTCCAGTTTTTAAAGGTCATCCGTTAAACACTCTAACCCTAACTTGTTTAGGCAGGGGTACACTCAGCTGAAAATTTTAGTGGTTTTTTATTTTTTCCTGATTCATTTCAAATAAATATGGAGTCTCTAACGTTTTCTGTTTTTTGAAACAATTTTTTCAATGAAAATTAAATTTTTTTGAAATTTGTTAAGCTTAGCAATGGGTCTAGATTTTAGCGCATTTTCGCACCGGCCAATAAAAACCTCTTTAGGGATTGAGCCAAATCAGCCAATCCCGTGAGGTTTAGAGAATATTAACTCATATGCTTTCTACTTCTAATAGAAAAAACTAGGATCAGTCTGGAAAATAGCCCACTTTCTCTGGTCCAAAACCAGTTTATTAATTGCTTGGACTTTTTTTTAATTCAAAAAGTTGGGGTTACTGGTCCTCGGGACTTGTTTATTAATATCAAATCTATTGGAGAACGAAGGCGAGGACAAGTCCTGAGACCAGTTTATTATCTCGGATACAAGGCGGGTCACTGGTCCCAAGGACTAGATTAAAAAGCATCCTTATTTCCCAGACTGGCTAGGGAAATAAGGAATTTTTTAGAGTGGCCTTGTCAGTTGTCACCAGTGACTCCCCGGGGCCCGTCGTCTGCTAAAGTTTGAGTAATTGTGTTGCAGCTTGACTCTGTTAAATTGTGAAAGATGGGTTTTAAGTTTTTAAATGTCGAAGGTCACAAAGAACACAGATCTTCCCACTCCAAAGGCTAATAACTAGACATTCAGATATATAACCATATACGACACGTCACATTTTAATATAATAAGATTATGAGAGTAATTTGAGTTTTAGTGAAACGTAAAATTATAAAACTGCTAATTGTTAAAGTTACTAGTCCGCTATTCCTTAAACGATCGAACCCGCGTCTTTCTTTCGAGTTCTAATTTCTAAAAAGTAGAATGTAGATTTCGGAACCTAATTCAGACGGCGTAAATGAAACTCGACTGAGAAAACCTTTGGGGAATGGGGATTGCCTCTTCTAAACAGGGCTCTACATAAGGATATATTTTTTAGTAGTCAGCCTGACTAGTGAGCCCCTATCCCAATTTTTTTAGTAGTCACTGACAAGTGAGACGCATGGTTTACGAATATTTGCGACATATTTTTTACTAGTCAAGTTGACTAGTGAACCCCCAGATTTCGATTTATTTTAGTAGTCAAGGCATTTTTTTAGTAGTCAAATGCCTTGACTAGGGCCTTATGTAGAACCCTGCTTCTAAATCGCGGGCGCTAATTTGCCGGTAGGTCACTTTACCAAAATTCAAATGCATATTTTGAGTACAAAACTTCAATTATTGATTAAATAATTAATAGCTCTTCAAAAAATCAGAAAAAATTCAAGGCGGCATATTTCAACATAAGGAATCAGAATAAAAATACTCAATTTCTGTAAAATAATGTCCCTTTTAGGTAAAATGCCACGGTTCAGGGACATCATAGTATAATCATACGGCACTAGAAAACTATGCGAAATTCATCATTTCTTGCATGAGTTTAAAAATAATTCTAGACTTCTGCAAACTCTTATATGTTTCACAATTTTTATTTTTGAATTCAACTTCAAAACCAACCTCTTGCCACGATTTTTTAACTATCAAAGCTGTCACTTTTTCTCTTCTACCAGTCTCCTTTACGATTGAATTATCCATGAAATCTCGTGTAATGCCTATGCCCGTGCATTACACTAAATAGCTTGTTATCAGCTCAGAACTCCGTTTAAGCAAAGGGTGAGCTAAACACGTATCTAAAAAATTAAAATGTAAAATAATTTGGTGTGAGCATAACCCTCCAAAGAAGAAGATGATCAGTTTATGACGCCATTATCGTTCAATCACAACATGTTTAATATCACTCCGTAGTTCTATTGTATTTTCGGTAATCTTGCTTTATTATTTACTGCATGGCTGTCCCATAAAGTGATTTACATTGTCAATTTATCAGTTTTTTAGCTTTCTCGTGAAAAGAAATGTACAAACAAAAATAAGAGACTTAGGTACCCCTTCTTTTTTTTCAGATAATCTCATGAATATCACAAAAATTGCCAGATTTGTTGCTACGATACAGTTAGCTTTGCTAACAGTTGATGATGAGAAGGAAGCGATACTTGGTAGCCCACTTGGAGATGTTCTTAATCCAATTATACAGGCCTTAAAAAGGAGGCCAGTATTTCCTTAATATAGGCCATGCACTTTGCACCAATAGCAATGGGCCTAAAATTTGAATTTAAAACAAAAGATATGTTACTGTAAAAGTTTGTAAAACCCAGTAGAAATAACGTCTGCTTAGACGCTTTTACACTAGTTTATTCGGCTCATTAACGAATTAAGCGATTCAAACGAAATTATGATCATTGGTAGAAAATCACTGGTATAAATTTTAATACAGAAAAAACAATAACGAGTGAAAAATATTCATCCCCGCAATCCGCTAGAATCTTAAAAATGGACTTGAAAATCGTCTTTAGTTGGTAAACTAATTGCATATCAGTCTTTTTAAAACTTAGGCCAGTAAATCACCGTCACGACATAAAACAACGCCATATGTTATAAACACAACTTTTCTTGTCTCGTAGTGGTTATGAAATTCAGTTGCGTGTTTTGAATGAAGAAGGTATATCTTTCACTTCCAAACAAGAGAATGGAAAGCACCGTGAATTCGTCAAATCACTTTACGAAAATGTCAGTATTGTCAGGACCGCCTTAAAGATTGAGTCCAATGGGCACATGCCCAGGGGATTGCCCCGTAGTTTTAAATTTTTTTTCTAATTTGAGATAGTCTATTGCATTGCACGGGAGATTGTAATGTTGTTAAGAGAGGCCCTGTGAATTGTTTGGAATAATGTAGCTGCTAAAATTTGCCAAACTAACATTTTCCTTTTGCGAAGGATACTGATATTGCTGTACCAATGTACATTTTGGAAGATCCATCAGATTTGAAGTTCTTTAATGTAGAGGGTCCAAACTTGATGGGTGAAGCGAAAATACTGAGCGGAGGTCCAATCAATCGAGAATTTGGAATGTTTGATATCATAGACATATTCGATGTTAAAGTGAGATTATTGGGTTTAAACTGCAAATACAAATAGACATAACAGAACGAAGGCGTTGTGCCCGATATGGTGCCAACTCTCGCTTCATTTCTAGCTTCTTTGATGGTCTAATCAGCGCTCATTTTTAATGTTACTAGAAGGAGTAATAGTCCATGAGACAGAGGAAATTCGAGTATCAATCAGGGGACCAGAAATGTTTATGATTTTTAGTTAGGGGGTCACGTGGGGATGGTGAAAACGCGTGATAGCAATCTCGGTCGCCTAGCTATACAAGATGGCGTCGCGAGCCTTTCTTTAAACGGCTATTACGTTTGACCTATTGATCCGATTACAATGAACCTAATTTTATTCGATAGATTATATATATTGCTAAATATTTTGTCTTGTGAGTTATTTTTGTAAAACCAGCGGTTTGCCATCAAATTTAAAAAACCACATTTTACATTATTATTTTAATCGATTTCTGCAACGCGGCGTCCTTAATATTCACTATTAATTTTTTTCTGGAGTACGGTGTGTTAAAATGGTTTTCTAGCTTTCATATGATCTAAATTTTGAACGGTTATTAAAGATACGTAACAACTTATCTGCAATTTAATATAGAGGTAAATTGTTTTTTCCACAAATTCTTCAGAAATCAACAAAATAACCTATAATTCAACATGGGAGGTCTCAAACATACTTCAATTAGTAATCAGTTGTTGCATTGAAATGGAATTCTATTTCGTACTGATTAGGTTCATATACGTGCAGACAGAAGTGAGATCAGACCAGAAGTACTGAGCTAAATAAATTCTTCACTCGGCAAGAGTGAATGTTCTTGATAACACACCAACGGTTGGCCCTCTAGTAGCGGTTTCTGAATTTCCCCTCCAAAACGTGAGACGCTCGCGGTGGTAGACGGCCGAACTAGATTCAAGGAGCCGCGTCCGTGTTCGGCCGCTTTAGTTTGAGGGGAAGGGGGTAGGAAATGTTTTTCGAACTCGACCAATTTCTTCTCAGTAGTGTAGGCGCGTGGGAAGCGACATAAAATCCTCAAATTTGTTCACTAGTGCCAGGATCTATTACCAATACTAGAGCCCTTCACTTCGAGTCTCATCTCACTTCTGGTGCAGATAAATTAAAAACTTTTAAGTCACTTTATTCTCTATACATATGTGCAAAATAAAAATTAATCGTCATCGCTTTCATCAGAGTCTTCATTAGGTAGAGTGTACAAAGGTTCTTTTATCTCCATATTAGAGCATTCTTGAAGTTTGCATGCGGCTGTGCATTTCAGCTTGTTTAAAATGCAAGCGCAGTCTAGGGGACAACAATTTCTAGTGCAGTTGCAAGCCATTAAATTTAATACAGCTTCCGGAGCTTGGAGGATAACCATACAATTTATTTCTAGTTGTCCCTTGTCGTTAAGTTTCCATCCATGGCCTGCAGCCGGGTCTGGTATATCGGGAGAGCCAATTAAACTTCACTGCCAAATTGCAACTTGATAATTAGCGCGTAACGTGTGCTGGTGAAGGGTGTCTTTGCAAGGAGGTATTTGTCCTGATTCAATGTTTCCATTTTTGGCGCGGAACATTTCATATCGTAAAGCGTTAACATGAACGAACTTGGTTTTGAAGCAGTAAATTAGGCAAGTTAACGCTTGAATTGAGGCCATGTGCATTTCAGTAAGCTCCCACTTTAAACCTAGATCCGATACGGCTTGCCTGATACTTACATCTTGAGATATGCACTTGAACGCTTTGAGCTTTCCTTGACCTGAGAGGGCGCTCAATTTGTCACAACCAGTCCTGCTAAGAAGCTCTATAAGTGCGTCGCACGTATCTGATCCTAAAGTTGCAGCAACTTTTCCTACGTCAACGATTCTTACTTAATCCTTCGTGCCTCTCCTAACATAAATGTTACTTGAAATTTTGGTACTGAACGCTAGGCATAAAATGAGGACGTCAGTGTCGTCTGATGCTATTATAATGGTCGGGTAGTTCTTCTATGCGTGTTTTGCAAGAGAAATTAATCTTGTGTCGCCTTCTTCTTGGTTTGACTCCAAGAGAGTGATGTGATATTGTTAAAGGGAGTATATAAGGCAATTAAAATTTTGGGGCCAAAAACGTAACTAGCGCCAATTTACCCTATTTAATAAACCTGTTGTTAAAATGTAATAATCTGGTGATCTACCCTAAATTTTGGTCTTTATACTCCCTTTAAGTTGTGAAACCTGCCTATAGAATTTAACACCAACCCGTAAATGGACGATGAGAGGGTCAATTTTATTACTTTTATTACTCGGAACTTGAGATGTGAAATTACCGTAATTTTTAAAAATGGTAATTTACCGGGTAAATTACCGAAACGTTACCGGTAAATTACCGATTAAAATTTTGGAATAACAAAAATTACCGTAATTTATGGTATTTTATACTTTCACTGCCTTATTACCGTGGTAATTTACCGGTAAATTACCATTTTAAAATTACAGTAAGATATAAATCGGTAATTTAAGCGGTATTTGGTAAATGATCGGTAATTTACGGACGGTAAATTACCGACTCACATCTCTACTCGGAACCATGATAACCCCTGCGTATTGAGAACTTTAGCCCACAAGCTATTGGATAAAACTTTATCGTATATATAAGATACTCTAAACCAAAGCTAAATTCAAAGTAAAACATTGAACTAAGACAAACTTGAAAAAGCTGCAATAACACGAGTGACGGCACTTCCCTTTTAACTTCAAAAAAGAGCTTATAAATTGTAATGTATATTTCATAATCGTTCAAAATTTAGATCATGTGAAAGCTAGAAGACCATTGTATTGCACCGTACTCCAGACAAATTAATAGTGAATATTAAGCACGTCGCGTTGCAGAAATCGATTAAAATAATGATGTAGAATGTTTTTTTTTAAATTTGACGGCAAACCGCTGGTTTTACAAAAATAACTCAAAAGACAAAATATTTAGCCATATATATAATCTATCGAATAAAAGTAGTGTCATTGTAATCGGATCAATAGGTCAGACGTAATAGCCGATTAAATAAAGACGCGCGACGCCATCTTGGATCGGCCACCATCTTGTATAGCTGGGCAACCGAGATTGCTATCACCCGTTTTCACCATCCCCACGTGACACCCTATCTAGAAAACATAAATATTTCTGGTCCCCCGAGTTGATACTCAAAAGTAATTTTTTGGCGCCTGGCTCACGGACTATAATAAGAGAAATATGATATTTAATATATCCATAAAGCTCTAAGATTGTAACGAGACTCTTACCAGCCTTAAATTATCTTCCCTTCCCTGATTCGCTAAGAAACTTCTCTCGTCGATCAAACTTTTAATAACTTGATATAGAGCGCGTAAAGCACAAAACAATAGGTCAGAATGTAATATACATTCTTTAAATGAAAGTTACGAAAGTTGGCGTCGTGAAACGGGATCTAGAAATTCATGTTGTATAAAAACAAAGCAAAGAAAAAGTTGCTTAATGTGGGGACTTCTTTCGTGTATGTTGGTTTTACGCCGTGTCATTGCGCTAATTTTCAGGGTATTTTTGAGGTTGGTCGCACCCATGCTGCCGTCCTTGACCAATATGGCTTCCTTTTCTTATTATTCCCCTCTGATATTACGTCACCTTTTTCCTCTCCTTGACTGAAATAGTTGGGCTTCAGAGGCATTGCGGAAAGCATTAGAATATTTTCAGTTCTTGGAGATTATCATATTAGCTCAAAAATGTAATTCAGTTTGCCTGTGTGCTTGCGTAAGAACGAATTGGCGAGTTTTTCTCACTCAGGATTGCTATGAAATTTTCAGATTCAAATTCCCTGACTTTTTCAGGTTTTCCCTGACGTTTTTAGGCCCAATTATTATTACTTTAAGTAGATGTGATTCGTTTAAATATTATTTTATAAATATTAAATGTAAATTATTTCGGAGCAAACTCCGGTGCCTGGTTGCTAAAACGAAGTTCATGTCACCAATCTAAACTTTTGAACCACAGATATTTTATCAATTATAATCAAATTCCCTGAGTTTGTTGAAATTCTTAAACTTCCCTGACCTTTAAGGTACAATGTCTTGACTGTTCCAAGTTTTCGCTGACCTTTGGCAACCCGGATGCTACAGCAGGGAGCATATTTTTTTCGTTTGTCTCCAGCTCTTTCCTCACTTTGCCAGATTCTGTTGTCTATATTTATATTTGTATTTGATTTGGTGTATACAGAACAATTAATACACAAAGAAAATAACGCATTATTCGAACATATTCTTGACAGATATGGACGGCCATTGGAGTTTTTATATTAGTGTATCCATTGCTTTGTCTGTTGATATATGGAGCGACTAATTTGGCGTTAAGCAGATTTTGCGTCATACATTGGCTGACCGCAATCTTTTTAGTAACAGGGCAAGGTGATAAATTTTTCGTATAAGGGCCAAAAAAATAAATAGATAACTAAGATATTTTGAAACAATTTAGGTTCTCCAAATGCTGGCCACGTTCATTTCCGTACATGGATATTTGGCTATTTCTGTCTGTTAGGGCTTTCGTTCATATCGTTATCGTTTACGACCATGTTGCTAACAACAATTACAACTTTAAATCAACCAACGTTTATCAACAATATTTATGACCTTCTCGAACGAGAGAACTTAAGAATCTCCATGGTGACCTCGCAAACAGAATACACTTATTACCAAGTAGTCAACTAATCATATTGAATGCATCGCAAACATACGCCACTAGTTTCCGCAAGCTTAACAAGACATCTAGATTCCGACCCGTTTAATTTAAACTGTAGCGTTTGCAAATTTGAACTATGCACCTACTACTTATTGGATCTTGAGAGTTAGGCTTTTGTTTCTAGATGACACAAGAGTGCTATCAATTCCAATTGGATTACTAGTGCCACCTGATGGATTTGTCCAATTGGGCTCTATAGTCGTTTTTCGGTATCTTCTCCAATTTAGAGGCCTAACGCTTAGGGTCCGGTATGGAAATTTAATTACTAGTATATTTACTCTTATTGAAGATATTTTATATAGGCTATTGATCGTTTTATAAGCTCTCTCAATTAAACATAAAAAGCTAACTTAGAAAGCTATAGAACAACACTGTATGATAAATGAGTTTTGTGCTAAGCAACGAGAGTAGCGACAAATCCTGGTTGAATTTAAGGCGTGGTTTAAAAAGTGACGTCGCTAAAATAAATTCGATAATCATTTGCGTGCCACCTATGATATACAGTAACCAGCCAGAAAATCAGTCGTAAGAATTATAAGCTTTCCAATCGTAAATGCAAAGAGCTGAAAATTATAAAAGATGACTAATAACACATAAAAGTCGTTATCAAAATTATAAAAGCAATCCCTTTTAAGTTAAGACTAATAACGACTAATTTTGACCAATCCCGTAAATATTTCAGAATTATCAGAAACACCCTGTAAAAATTAAGTAGTCATTTCCTTTTAAAATTCCAAGGACTATCCTCGACTTCAAGTGAACTCATAAGGAATTCCCCTGGCCAATAAAATACCAATAGCCATAGTTTCCTTTTGCAAATGCATAGTTTACAGTTCTCTCTGGGGGTTCCTGATCCTGAGAGACCTTTTTTTGTACACATTTAACCTCTAGTCCCTTAACCTTTAAAAGAAGTTTTCTAATTTTATTTTCTAAAGTTTATATATATTATTATTGTAACTTGGACTGTAGAAAATATTTTCTATTCTGACCACGGGCTGTAGCCGAAGGTGACCAATCCCTTGCTGAAAACTTATGTGCTTTATTATAATTTAGAGAACACCTTTTGTGTCCGCAAGATACGTATGGTACTTAATTAGTACAGACCTTAAGAGTAAGATTTTATTAAGTGTGCATTCCACAATTAATCATTTGATTAAATTAGCATGCTTATACTAATTACCAGTTTCTTAAGTGTGCTTGCAATTTATTTTGTTAGTGTTTTTATTAAAAGTTTTATTGGCAACTTCAAATACGTTCCAGACGTTAATACCCCTTTTCAAAAACCTCTAGACAACTCCGACCATAGTTCGAATTTTAATCTGACCAGTGACAGTTAAGTTAGTTGCCTTTATAACAACCGTTCAACAAGCAATGGGCTAAAGTAAATATATTTACGTTGGCTAGAACGCTAGAATGTTTACAATATAAACCGTTATAGCGTTACATACATTGGTCGAAATCCAGTAACTAAAAAATTTTATTTTGTGTTTATAACAATAGAGTACAAAAACTCCAACTCATCGACGCATCTGGGAGCGTGTACTGGTTGATACTTCGGGAAATGACTGGAACGAAATTTTACCCCGTATCTATCATGGAGAATTTGTGACAATAATGAGTCAGAATATGCTTATCTCCTGGGTTGGAATGTTATGCCCCGCATTTGATAAGGAACACTACTTTCACTTGTCGGATGAAACCATGTTTAGTTTCTTATGGGCGTTTCCAACATCAAAAGCCATCGATCCGCTGCTAAGGAAAACCTACTACAATTTGTGAGTTATGCACGCAACTATTTTCCGTAGTGGTGTACTCAAATCATCGAAAAGTACATACCACAAGGTTGATTCCCACTTGATCAAAAATAAAGACCGAAAAC